>OVBA01000868.1:0-53763 GCA_900406435.1 Lepidium aucheri
TATATATATATATATATATACTAAGGAAACTAAAAATAAACCCAACAAAAAAACATATCCACGCATGACAAGCTGCAGCCACATATACCCTCTTGAAGTAAGCGATGCTTTTTGTCTTCTCTGCTTCACGTTTGTAAAATGTATGCAACAAAAGAAATACTCCTCAAGCAAAGTTCAAAGATTCCTACAAAACAGAAAAAAAAAAAAAAATCAAAGATTAAGAACAAGATTTATAACAAATCATTTGAGAACAAACAAGCAGTTTATTAAATGATTTACACAGAAAAGCTCCACCTAGACAAGAATCACGTGGCTTTCATTTTAGTTAATATCATTTTTCATACTATTTAAGAAATAACAATGTAATTATCTACACAGCTCAACTTGCCTGCTCCTGCTTCCTTAATGCCTTTACAACTTTGTAAACATTTGACACATTGTAGAATGAATCAGTGTGTGTGTGAGCAGAGCAATGCAATATAAATGTTAGCAACTTTCTCAGCTGTAAATGACTATATGACCGATGATGATAGAAAATAATTTGCTAATGATAGAGATTTTTCTTAGATTGTTGAAGATGAAAGAAATATAATAGCATCATTAACTAGAGACAGTCGTTAAATGGTAAACACAACGAATCAATTAAAACGAATTCACCTTACAAGCTTCCTCATTGTGACCTTCTTTTTTTTGATAAAGATTAAATATAATTAATAATGAAAGTTAACTTTACAAGCTGATGGGTTTAGTTCCCTTGCCAAAAAAACGATAAAAAACAAGGAGACTATAAACTTCAAAAAAAATGATTTGTTAACTACGTAGCCAACAGACCATTAGTTTGGAGAATCTTTTATCAAAAGGTTTGGATAAAATTGTATCCCTAAAAATTATGTCAATCTTGCGGAAGACAATAAATGAGAGAATGGATTGTTGTGAATGGAAACGTGAGTTCCTTTCTCGCCATAGCTGATCTACAACTTCTTGTGATAGCAGCTTACAGAGTAGTGTAAGGACATTGGAGGAGGTGATTCCTGACTAATGAATCATTGCATTCCACGAGTGAAATGAGAGGCTGCATTGTCGCAGCCGAGATAGAACCTTGTCCCAGACTTCAGTGCTCTAGCTGCAGTGTAGAAAAAGGTGGGCTCTATTCTCATCGTAAGAACCACAGAGTACACATTGAGGTGGTATTTGCATTCCCCACGAGATTAATCTATCCCTCGTTGGCAGTGTATTAAAATGTGCAGCCCACATAGTGAAGCTCTATCTTGGTGTATATCCCTTAAACTAAATGATGTTGTGAGAGGGCATAGGTGGCGCTCTACGTCTTAAGTGATCCCAGATCAAGGTTGCTTTAAATGTTGTGTGTGTTTTCCCACTAATATAGAGGGTATAAGCATATGTATCTTCAAACTATGATAACTTGGTCGTCAATAAATGAGCATGTAGCTCAGTAGCTTGGTCCAAGTGTGATGGTCGGAGCAGCCAACGTCCATTTGAGCATGCATCTGCGACTTTTGCCGAGATTGGGATTCCCAAATGAGAGGGACCTGCAGTGCCAAACAGAGATATCAACTTTTCTAGTGGAGTTCAATGGTCGTGCCAGAAGCTTGCGGTCAAACCATTGCCAACTATGCATCTAAACAGTTTTTCACATACCAGTCGTAGGTGCAACATTGTTTTCCAAAGCCACAAATATGTGAATTTCTCTTCTATTTCCCAGAAAATTTTCCCCCTCAATCTGTGTGCAATTGTCCAAGCAACGCAAATTGACCCGCTGTTTGTGAAAAGGTTCCATATAAGCTTGAGTGATAGTGATATGTTCCAAGTAAAAAGGCCGCGAAGCCCCAATCCACCTTCTCTTCTTGGAAGACAAACTGTTTTCCAAGCCACCTTTGCGTTTTGTTTCCTGTAAATGCAGCCAGACCACAAAATTTTCGAGCATAACCCCTCAAAATCTTTTTAATGCAACTTTTTGGAAGTACAAATGCTGTGAACCAAAAATTCAAAGTCCCATATATAACTATCAGCTGGAGCCTCCCTGCAAAAGAGAGTGATTTCATGGCCTAATTGTTGAAGTGCGATTTAACCTTTTGAGTGAGTGGTTGGTAGTCACTGCATAGTAGTCTTCTATGCATCAATGGTAATCCCATATACCGCATCGGAAGTGAGCCATTATGGAAACCAAATTTAAGCAGATCATCCTGAAGGCTTAATCTCGCCATAAAGAGATGACAGATGAATTTATACAAAGGCCAGAGATTCGTGCAAAGTCAGTCAGTGTGGAGACAATCTGTTGCAATGAGGTTGCACATCCATCAAAAAATATGATAATATCATTCGCGAAAGCCAAATGTGTGACTTGTGGATTACATGCCGTCGTATGAAACCCTATGGTGCCTAAACTGAATCTGAGGTTAAGCATACATGATAGTGCTTCCATAACCAACAAGAAGAGGTATGGGAGAGACTATCTCCTTGCCTCAGCCCACAACAGCTTTGAAAATGACCACAAAGCTTACCATTGACGGCCACAGTAAATGATGGAGTAGTAAAGCATCGTCTTAGCCATAGTACATATGAATCTGGAAGATGCAAAGCTATAAGCAATGAGATCAAGAAATCCCATCGTACAGTGTCAAAAGCCTTCCGTAAATCAACTTTGAGCATATCTCTAGGGGTTATATTTTTGCAATTGAAGCCCTGAGACAGCTCCGAGGCCAGTAGAACGTTCTCTACCAGAAGTCGGCCTTGGATAAAAGCCGATTTCATGGAGGAGATAATCGCAGGCAGAATTTGCTTTGGGCAAGATGCTAATAGCTGGAAATAACTTTGTAAAGAGTGTTGCAGCAAGCTATAGGTCTGAAATCCATTATCTTTTCTGCGTTTACAACTTTGCGGATCAGAGATGTGATGTTGTTATTCCACTGCTTGAGAAGAGAGGCGAAGGTGAAAAATTCCTCGACTACCAATGTTACATCCCCACCAACAATAGCCCAACACTTTTGGAAAAAATCAGCTGGATGGCCATCTAGTCCAAGTGTCTTGTTCCTAGGAAGGGAGAATACCATGTTTTTGATGTCTTCACTAGAGATTGGAGCAAGCAGCAATGATGTCATGTCTTGCAGACACACAAAATCTAACAAGTGCTCCAATTCTGAAACTGTAATGGTTCTTCCCAATATATTTGTTCCCAAACTTGCTTGTAGTAAGCAATAACATGAGCTTTAATCTGTTGCATGGTATCTAAACATATACCAGTAGAGTCGATTAGATAATGAATCTTGTTTGATGATTTTCTTGAAGCAGCTTTCTTATGAAAGAAAACTCTATTCCTATCGCCCTCTCTTATCCAAGTTACTCTTGATCTTTGGTGGAAAAAAAGATTTTTCATCTTGAGTGAGAGCCACTTGTCGTGGGCCTCTTTTTCCCTACTCACATTTGTTGTTGTAGAATGAGCAAGGAAGGCACACTGAGACTGAAGCAACAGGTCCGGAGATTCCTGAACTCGAAGTTCAATGTCAGAGAAGTTAAGCTTACCAAAATCTCGAATTGTTGATTTAGCTTGCTTAAGCTTTTGTGCCATGATGAACATGTGACTACCAGAGACCTAGTTGCTTTCCCAACAGGTCGATAGATCTTCATAGATTTTCTCGTTTTGAAGATAGAGATTGTAGAACTTGAATGGCTTGCGAATCATTTGAGTTTGTGAGGTAAGATATAGCTTTCCAGGGCTATGATCTGAGAATCTTGTTTCATCAAAAGAAGCGTATGAGTCAGGGAAAATTTGGAGCCAATTTTCATATACTAGAATTCTGTCCAATTTCCTCGCAACAAGCATTGATTCATAGTTGTTCCACAAAGTGAACATATTTCCCCTGTAGGAGAGATCCGAGAGATATGATGACGAAGTGCACGCTAAGAAATGAGCAATCCCTGAAGCTGAGGGATTGACTGATAAAGAATGTTCTATAGACGATAGGATTTGGTTGAACTCACCCTAATTTACCATGGTATACCAGCAACCATAGAAGAAGAGACTAAGGCAGTGATCTCATTCCAGAGAATCTGTCTCTCCACTTCAGTATTAGCGGCGTATACAAAAGAAATGACGATTGGCTGATGAATATTTGGTAGATCAACCAAGCAAGTGACCATTTGGAGAAACTTTGCCAAAACTTGTACTGAGATAGAGGGAGCCTATACAATCCAAATCTTGCCAAGAGTGGAGAATTCATAGTTTCTAACAAAATGCCACGCAGGGAAACAGAAGCTATAATACTTGCTGCCTTTTCTTCCTTGACGTGAGTCTCAATGAGACTACCAAAAAAGGAACGATTGGTTCTAAACCAATTGGAGAAACCTCTTCAATGGATATAGTTATTAAATCCCCTTGCGTTCTAATAAAACGCGTCCAACATCGTCATTATTTGGACGAGGATTTACTGTTCTTGGCACTCCTCAAAAGTCTTTTATTTTCACTACAATGAAATCTCCTTCTTGAATACCAAGATCTGAATATTGAAGTTGGGAAGCTTGATTTGATTCGACTAGCTTCGGCTGAGAGAGGGGGATTTTTATATCAGTTGATGAAGAAGCGAGGTCTTGTAGTGGCTAAGATCTCTGGTGGAATAGAAGACGGAAGCCCAATATCAACACTTAGAAGACCACAGTTTAGAGACATATTCTCAATTATTGGGGAGTCAGATCTTGGTGAACCCGATGTGCTAGCTGCAGGTTGAAGTCGGCTTTGGACTGTAGCAGCCGACTACATCTGGTTTATTGGAGGAATCTCCTGAGTTGCTACAATAGGTGTTGGAACTGGTAACACAGTTTATGGATTTGGGATAGGAGATTGGATTGGTAGACTCACAGATGTTGGAGCTGGCAAATGAGTTGTTGTTTTTTAGCCTTTGGACACTTGTCTATCAAGTGCACAGTGGATTTGCTCAACCGGAGGAGCAACGTTTGTAGCAGGTGAAGTAGAATCATGTCCCTCAAGAGGCAAGGAAGCTCGGGGAAGAATGCTCTGATGCGAAGCAGTTTCCTGAGGTTGGGCTTCAATGGCCGCTTTAGAAGCTCCCGATTGTGGTAATCCAGCATTTTTCAAGGCTGCTTGAGCTGGGAATGCTGATGTTAGTGACATTGTAGGACTCACAAAGGAGGCTTTTGGTGATGAAGACTCAGTCGAGCAAGATTGACTTTGGGTCGAAATTGTCGGGAGAGGCGGGGTGCAGTTGGGATCTTTTAGCTTTTTCTTCCTCATAAGGAGGGGAGGGCCTTTGGAAGGAGAGAAAGAAGAGAAAGAAGTTGGTGCAGGTAGAATGCGACGATGGAAGGCAAAAAAAAGAATCAGAAGTCACTATTCTCACAATCGCTCTGAAATGGCCAATCACCCTTACTATAGTCCTTCAATGTATGGTTTCAGAAATCACAAATAAACCATGTTCCTCCTTGTGACCTTACAAGCTTCCTCCTTGGAGGAGCTCGCTGTGACATTTGTTATCCACAGAAAACATTTCAACAAAACACAAAACAAAGAAGCAATTACGTTAAGAAAAATCTCAAAAACCTCTAGAACAAGAATCTTTCACAAAATCTTACACCAAAATTCCCAGAAAAATTAAATCTTTCACTTGACTAACAATAAAACCAAAGAAATGAAATTTAAAACAAGTATTGAAAAACAAATTTTAAAACATGAAATCTTTCACATAACAAAAAAATGAAATATGAGGAATCAGATCTATGCACATAGCAATTATAAACAGGAAATAAATCACAACAGGAAGCTTAATAGACCGAGAAAAAAATTGAAACATGTGATTCAAGAAGCTTAAGAGACTGAAACAAATATTAACAAAAAAAACATTTGAAATCCAAAAAAAGAAATGAAAGCTTCGTTTTAGGCAACAAGGCGTCAGAGTTCTGAGCGAAGGTTCCCAAGTTTGAGGCAAGCGGAAGGCGGGAACAAAACTTTAGGAAAAATAAATTGTATCAAGGTCAGTGAAAACCTTAAATCATGAAGAAGGAGAGAAGAAATCAGAGTTCTCGCACTAGAAGAACAAAAAGAGAGCACATCGACGATGGGAGAGTGGTCGGAGGAGAGAGAAACATACCGGTCGGAGAACACAGTGCATGGCGAAGATGGAGGCCATCGGATGGGATTGTCCTGACAGAAAGGTGGACGGCACGACGACTACGAGCAAGAGCTTTGTGATACCTACAATTGAACGGACACCTTTTTTGTCGGTCCACCAGCGGAGTCTTACTCAACTACATAGCTCTCGACGAAGTGCAGAAGGTCCTTTGACAAAGTCATGATGGGTCATGAGGAAACCACTTTGGTGGACGATCTCTAGCTCAAAAGGTCAAGACATTGGGATATTACTGGGCAACCTTACAAACCGACTGCGATGAACATGCTGCAAAATACGAGCAGTGCTAGCGACACGCTCCTCTCATCTGTGCACCAACTGAAGATCCAGCAGCACCTTACTATACCCATTCATGCGATGGGCTATGGACATAGTTGGCATATTCCTGAATTCGAGGCAAAAGTGTTTTCTACTCGTCATGACAGACTACTTTACCAAGTGGGTATAAGCCAAGTCGTACGCAATAATTCAGGATAAAAACGTACAGAAGTTCATGTGGAAAAATATTATTGCCATCACAACCTCATTTACGAAATCATCACAGATAATGGCAGCCAGTTTATCTCGGTGACATTCGAAGCCTTCTGCGCAAGATGGAGAATTTGCTTGAACAAGTCCACACCAAGGTATCCTCAAGGTAATGGACAAGCTGATGCCACAAACAAGCAAATCGTCAACGGTCTCAAAAATGATTATTAGAGAAGAAGGGCAACTAGGCAGACGAGCTCGACCGAGTTATTTGGTCCCACCAGACCATACCGCGTAGATCCACAGGTCGAACACCATTTTCTTTTTCTCATGGAATCGAAGCAATGGTCCCGGCCGAATTAGCAGTAACTAGCCTCCACCGATTAAACACTTCCCTCAACAAGAATGTCAACCCCGAAGCACTCAGAAGAAGTCTAGACAAACTCAAAGAACAAAGGGAACTTGCATGTCTCCGGGTACAGAGATATCAGCAGAATGTCCAAATACTACAATGTGAAGGTCAAAGGAAGACACTTCAAGGAAAGAGACCTCTTCATGAGAAAAGTCTTTGTGAACATGGCGGAACCGAATGCAGGAAAACTCGGTTGGGAAGGGCCATACATACTCTATAAAGTAGTCCGCCCAGGCATGTTCGAATTAGCAACGATGGAGGGAGAAATGATCCCACGCAGTTGGAAGTCGATGAACCTCAAACGTTACCACTATTAACGCAGCTCATGGTGGAGCAACCATCGAGGACGTCCTGCATTATTAAGCAAAAAACTGTAAAATAATTGAACTACGGTTGGCTTGATCCCCACGGGATACGTTGGCAACCTTTGGGCACATCTATTAATATAAATTAAGTTTCATATGAAATCTATATCACAAAATCGAGTATGCACTCACTCCCTTAAGCCGAGTTTACACTCGCAACTTAAAGTCGTGTTCCACCATGCAATCTATAAAAAAGGAAGTGGCTTAGTCCCTCATACCCTTAAGCCAAGTTTGTATTCGCAACATAAAATCGTGTTCAACCATGCAATCTATAAAAAAGGGAGTTGCTAAGTTCCACGTACCCTTTTGTCGAGTTCATACTCGCAACGTAAAGCCGTGTTCGATCATGCAATCTATAAAAACAGATGACATAAAATACTAGACATATATACCTGTAATCATCATCTTTACAAACACCAAAAAAAATTATAAGAAAAATTATCTTATGATCATTGTCGCATCGATCTCCTTCAACACTAGGCGTCACAGAGGGGATAATGACCGCGATCGCATCCTCCACTTGAACACTCAGGGCTTCCACTCGGGTATGTTCACCCCGACACCCACCATCCGGTCCACCATGTCGACGACCCCTATGACTTGACCCCACATCGTTAGCGATTCCTGAACCTTAGTCAGGTCATCTTTGACCCGACCCACCCTATCAAATCGGCTAGTTAGCACTGCCTCAAGCTATGTATATCCTCAGACCCTCTCCTCTTCTAGCCCGACCAGCACTTTCCAGAATCACTCTACCTCTTGCTCTAACAGACTCGAGATCAGCCCGCCTAGCAGCCTCCTCGTCATACTTAGAAAGAGCATGACCCTAATCATGTTTGACTACTTCCAATTTCTCCTCCAAAAGAGAAACACACTTGAAGTAGTGAGCTCGTCATCTTGAACCTTCAACTTCTTGTGGAAAAAGGAGAGATCACAGGACCACATTTCAGCACATTTCTTCAGATCGGTATAATCTGATGCAATTTGGGATAGCCGAGTATTATTCTGCAGCGCATACTCGTAGGTCGCTGAAACCTTGTTCAAAACACTACCCATTTGACAAAGAATAAGGCTACCTCAATGACCAACGCATCCACAAAAGTTAGTACGAGGACAAGAATCGGAGAAACCCTTACCCAGAAATAGAGCGAGGTGAACATTTCACAATCCTCTTTGCACAATAGGTGCTCAAGAGGCGACAATGAAGGACCAGGCATGAAAAGTTGTCCGAAAAGATTAATGGCCGGATTCATCTGCTAGTACAAAGGATGTCCACCAGACCAAGGAAATCCAATTTGTACCTGGCAACCCCGGCACCTGATAGACACGACCTCTTAGCTATCCTTGTGGTTGCCTACTCTTTCCCCGGGCATTGCCCAGATTTGCCCTCACCACCAACCTTCTTTTTCCTCGCCCTTCCTGTGGCCTGCTTCTCTCTCCGAGCCTCACCCTCGACAACCATTGTTTCCACCTGATCGTCATCTCTGGCTAGATGTTGTTCGATCGCAACAAGAGTGGTGCATTCCTCAGTACCCTCCCCGATACCAAGTTTGGCCGCAGCATTTAATTTAGTCAAGTCGACTATCTCTTCCTCCATGGGAGGAGTCACAACTTGAGGATCCTTGGCTGGGGCCCTCGTTGACTCTAAGGCATCCTATGTCTGTGCGGCCAAGCCCCGCTTCACAGGTGGTACCAGGTCGGCACTGTACCTCTGCATCATTAGATAGAGTTTCGCCATTCTTTCCTCGTTAGCTACAGACCAACATTACAGTATTAACCTTACACCCTGGTTGCGGAACCAAAAAAAGGGACACAACGTACCTAGTTGGACTAGAGGCTTATATATGTCGCGTAGATTGCCTTCGATCTCCTTCCAAGATATGGGCAAAAAAACTTTAATCAACTCGAGATCACGATCGAAGTCCTCAGACGTGGTCCACTGATAAGCCACTACAAAACAAACAAAAAGAACGACTCAGTCACATGACCAAGGATGGGTACATGGCAAGCCGAGCAGCCACTACACCGGTAGTATCGTAATCAAGATTCCACATCATACGAATACAAGGATGGCTGGGGTCAAAGACATAATCCAAACTAAGCTTCATATAAAAATACCGCTCCTTGTACTAGTTGAGCTTCAAGGTGAAATCCGAGACAAAGCTGCAACCCAACATCGCACTAACCAAAAATGTCTTGTTCCTATCCTTGTGATATTTAATCTTGGTAAAGTACTCGAAGAAACGGCAACTGCCATCAATACTAGCCGCGCAGCCAAGGAGCAAAACAACGACAATGTTCTGAATGCTAGAATTATGAAGCTGCGATATAGCAATATGTCGCCATGCACAGTATGTGATAAGCAAAGGCAGAAGCGGAAACTTAGACACCACATCGTCTGAAAGTGTATTTGTATACGTAGATGATGAAACCCTTAGGAGGCGTCCACAGCCTCTTATGTGGCTTAGGCGCCAACACAATCACGGAGTTGTGAAAGCTGCAATCCCTCTACAACTTCTCAAGAGAAGCATCGGTCCATGATGACAGCTTATGGACCAACCCATTTAGCCATGCCCGAAAACTCTCCCGATTTTGCCGAATAACTCTGTCATCCTCCAATGCTTCATCATAAAGGGCCCAGATGAAGCCTTCCACACGCCCTATGTCAGGATACAAACAACCACTTGCCGAAGTAGAACCAAAAGTGTCATGACGAGCAACCGGCTCATCATGACTACCAGACCCCTCATCTTGGGCTATGGACAAAGCCACAAGAGAATCAACCTTTGTAGATGCTTCCGCATCATCTTCTCGAACTGAGGATTAACAAGAATTCGACTCGCAATTCATGATTCTTCGACTACGGATTCTACAATTAACACCCAAAAAGCTACTAAAACCTAAACTCGTGGGCGACAGATGAACGACGGAAAGTAAAACAGAAATCACAGAAAAAGAAAATAAACAACAGACAGAGAATGGTACCTGATGGACGGATGCAAAAAATAATTGAAGGAAGAAAAAGGAGGAAAGAGAATTTAAGGCCGGAATGAGAGAACGATGAGAAGTGAGTCGAAAGGGCAACAATCGCTTCTTGCTACTCCCTAAGTGACGCCATGCGCCAGAAGGACGTAGACAAAACCTTGCACTAATCAGCGAGGTACATGTAGAGAAGGCCACACGCCCACACAAAAACATCGTGTTTTTGACAAGCCACCCAAAAAGGTAAGGACATCACCAATGGAACAACACCACGTGTAAAGGCAATTCGAATCCATAAATGTGGAACAAGATACACTGTTTTGTGCTCCTTGTGGTTTGAAGACGATGAACTGGGGGATTACTATCGTAGGTGGGCCTAACACTAGACTCAGCCCGTATAGCTTCAAAAAGGCCCACAAAACAATGGAAACAAGCACTCACCCGTGCGTATGTGCACATCCTCGACATCTATTCTAGCTTCTATGACATATTGTCATCCGCATATTCAGCATACACATACACTACATCTGGTCGTCTTCGGTATTCTATAACACATTTAATATGCTGATGTAACATTACCTAATCATTAGCTAGGTGTAGCCGCTCAGTGAACATTATATGCTGACAAGCAGGTCAACAACCCAATAGCTCAGCGAACATGCCTCAGGAAATGATGCTTTAATCATGAGCACACGCACGTTATAATTATAAGTAATCATGACCACCTCGATGGCGAGAGAAATAAGCCTCAAAGATCCTTGCTATAAAAGGAGCCATCCCTCCTGCCGAGTAGAGGATCTGGAAGACTTTCTCTCTCTAGAACTCTTAGAACTTATATCATTTTTGTCATCCCAAAACCGAGAATTTGACTCATCTTTTGTAACCTCGACTTCATGTTAATTAATAAACCTTGTGCTAATCTTACCACAAACAAGTACCAAGGTGCAATCCTGGCTAAAGATATCATTGGTCTAAAGATCAATTACCAGAGTTTATTGTGAGTGTTTGTCACTCATTGGTCAGTTGAACTAGATAGGTCTTATAAAGAAGAAGCCCATCATAAGCCAAAAGAAGAAGTTGGGTCCCTATGGGCCTATTTCTCTGATATGGCTCATAATGAAGTTGTTAAGTTTGTTAACAAACTTAACTAATTAACAATTGTATATAGCTTCTTGGTCTTCATGTGTATTGGATTTGTCTCTGATATTGATCATTCTGTACATATAAACACAAAAGTAAAAACAACTAGTGAATTCCGAATTCATAATCCGAAAAAATATTTACCCGATTCAAAGAGGATCTCTATAATTCATTGTTCATTTCTTACCTCTAAATCTCTTGAATCTTCTTCTCTTTAACTCATGAGTTCTGTGTCCGATCCAAGATCATTGAATCAGCTCAAATTCATCACAAATGGTATTAGAGCACCATGGTTGTTAATCTATCATGATCAAAAGCGCAAGTTCTCGCCGCTAAAGGAAATAATAATTGGAGTCCTACCAGATTGGAGGAAGAAGAAGGCAAGGAGTCTCAATCTTGAGACTAATCTTCTAAGGCATCACAAGCGCGTGGATTCAACATAGATCACTGGAAACATCAGATCATCAATCAAAGAAATTTTATTAGTGATTCACTTCGAATTCAAATCAAGGGAACTGAATTACACTTAATCTTTTCATCATAAGAATCGTTTTCTCCTGTAAATTTTTCAAGTTTTATCAATCCGATACTAGGTTAAAATTTGGTTCAAGATACATAGTTGAGTAGAAATCTACTTAGTTTGTTCAATTATGTTGTAGGTAATTGATCAGACAACCAATTCTATCAAGTTATGGAGCCAACTTAAGAGAAATTTGAGATGGAGAAATTCAATGGAAATGAAGACTTACGTCTATGGAAGTATAACATGTTGGGACAACTTGATATTCTGGATATCTTATCAGTGATTGAAGAATATCAGAATGGAATTAAGAACAAAGAGCAAACCACATAGTTAGGAAATGTGATTCAGGTGGACGTTGAAGTCAGAAGGATCCTAACTAGATCGAAAAGACAGGAGAGTAAAGAGTTTACGAAGAGTTCCTTGCTAATTTTGTGTTGAGGACGATAATGCATGAAACAATTGCATATGGCCAGTGGGAATCATTAGAAAAGGAACTCTCAAAAAAGACTTTGCTAAACCGTATCTATCTTAAGAAATAATGGTCAAGTTTCAAGATGGAAGAAGATAAGACGATTGATGAGAATCTTGAGAGATTTCTCAAGCTAGTGGCAGATCTTGCAAGTGTTAAGGTGAATATCGATGATGAGGATCAAGCAATTGCTCTTCTTACAAGCTTGCTTCCTCTGTTTAATCCCTAAGTTCACATTTTACAATTTGGAACATCTAAAGATTCGCTAACAACGAAAGATGCCATTACCAGGGTTTATGGTATGGAAGCAAATATGGTTCAGAAAGGTTTGTTATACAAGAAGAAAGTACAACATAAATTTTTGTTGTTGAATCCAGGGTAGATCTGAAAAAAACTGGATAAAAGCCAAAGCAGGGATGGTAAAAGAAATTCAAAGGGTAAAGGAAGGTCACAGAGCAGACCTAAAGGAATGTCTAAAGGGAAAGGTTGTTGGACATGTGGATCAGAAAGACATTGGACAAGGGATTATCCAAAAAGAAACAAATGAAGAGACAACAAAGGTTAGAGTTCAGCTAATGCTACAGTTGTTCTACTTGAATCATCAGCATATGTTACCAGTTTAATTACAACTACATAATAATGGGTTATGGACTTGGGTCGCACTTTTCACATCACTTCAAGTAGAGATTTGTTGTTAGACTACAAAGAGTTAGAAGGAAATCGAGTTATAATGGGAAGCAATACTCACTATTTGGTTAAAGGTACTGGTGACATCACAGTTGTAAATCAAGATGGTTCTCAGATTGTTCTAAAGATGTTAGATATATGCCAGAAATGAAAAATTTTTTGATATTTTATGGTCAATTAGAACAAGCCGGATACAATTGTATTGGAAAGGATTTCAAGGTCATTTTCTCCAAAGATGAAAAAAAATCTTGACAAAAAATTATTAGAATGGTATCTACAATCTTCAAGGAAATGTTCTCAAACCTGAAGTCAATATTGCTAAAGACCAAAGGATAAACAGAGAAATAACACATAAGACTAGCTCACATGAATCAAAACTCCATGGAAATTCTAGCAAAGAAGGGGATTTCAAGAAGGATGAGATACATCATATATGATTTTGTGAATTTTGTACACTTGGGAAATCTCATAAACAAAGTTTCAAAAGATCAACGAGCACAACCAAAGGAATTCTTGATTATGTTCACTCAGAATTGTGGGGTTCTCTTAATTTTACTCCTAGCATTGCAGGCTCTAAATACTATAAGAGTTTCATTGACAATTACTCAAAGAAGACATGGATCTATTTCATGAAAACTAAGGATAAAGCATTTCAGAAGTTTGTAGAATGGAAGAATCTAGTGGAGAATTAAACTGAAAGGATGAGTAAGTGTCTCAGAATTGATGATGGATTAGAATATTATAATGCACATTTTGATAAACTCTGAATAGAATCAAGAATGAACATTCATAAAATGGTTCTCTATACTCCCTAATAGAACGGAATATCAGAAAGAGTGAACATAATTATCATGAATAAGGTCACATGCATGTTAGTAGATTCAGGGTTAGGTAGAGAGGTTTGGGCAAATGCAGCAACTACAACAGTGTACATTATCAACATGCCACCCTCATCTTCTGTGAATTTTAGAATCCCAGAGTAAATTTGGTTAGACAAAAAATATATTACAGCCATCTAAGGAGTTTTGAATGTGTTGCCTATGTTCATACAATCAATGACAAGATAAGTCCAAGAGTAACAAAAGGAGTGGCTATGGTCAGGGTACAAAAGGATTCAGAATCTGGTTAACTGAATAAAAAAAGTAGGTAGTAACCAGTGATGTTGTAGTTGATGAGAGCACCTTATACATAAATTTACAGAAAACTGATTTGGGGAGCATTTAATCGAAAATCAAGAAGAGAGTTACTTTCTAGGAAGATTTAGAAGAAATTTTGGGTCAATAATCAAAGAAAGTAATGTTTATCATTAGGTAGAGGTATATCAGATGAGAATGTATAGGGAAATCAGACATTTCAAGTTCAATCAGATTGAGAAGAAGAGGAAGTTCATTCAGATTCTTACTACCAAGTGAGTTCAAGTAATCAGGAAGTAGGAACATAAGCAAGTAGTGAAGATAGCTACCTACTTGCTCGTGACAAAAAAAAGAAGATAAATCAGACCGCCTTCAAAGTTTGAAGATGCTAATTTTACAACATATGTGCTAGCTAGTGTAAAACCCATCAATCTAGAAGAACCTAAAACGTATCTTGAAGCTCAGAAAAGCATAGATAAAGACTTCTGGAATGGAGGATATGGAAGGCATACCTATGCTAGTGATGTTGGCAATTTGATGTACTCTATGATTGGATCATGTCCTAATATATCCTATAGAGTTGGTCTCGTCAACAAGTACATCTCAAAACCAAACAAAAGTCATTGGCCTGTAGTGCAATGGTTAATTAAATATATTAAAGAAGCTGCTATTATCAGTTTCGCATTCACAAAACAAGATGATTTTCAAGTCAAATGATTTGTGATTCAGATTTTACATTAGATTTAGACAAGAGAAGATCTATTTCAGGTTTGTATTCAAAGTATGTGGCAATACAGTGAGTTGGAAATCAAGGTTGCAAAAGGTAGTAGCTTTGTCAACAATGGAAGAATAATATATTTTATTATGAGATGCAAGCAGAGAAGGAATTTGGTTAAAGGTTTTATGCAAAGAAATGGGAAGCAACAGAGTGCTATTCATTTAGGTAAGAACAAAGTATGCAGCGAAAGAACCAAGCATGTTTAGATCAAGTTCAATTTTATCAGAGACGTCATACATGATGAACTAGTGAAAGTTACCAAAATCCATAGCTCTGTAAATTTTGCGGATATGATGACCAAAGTCCTTCCTAGAGAGATGTTCAGAGACTATCTCAAATCTCTGAACATGCAGAGATCTGATTAGATCTTAGTGATCTTTTTCTTTGATCTAAAAAAATGAAAAGATGAAACTAAATCTGTTAATTATCGATAAAAAGATTAACAGGAAAGTGGATAAATACTCGGTATTTATGAAAAAGGAGTTATTATGTAGCTTGCGTGCTGGTTGTATGATGTTATTCTTGTCAGGACCATCACAACAAAAGGCATCCTTAGAAAAGAAGAAGTTAGAGGGTTATTTCTATTGAGACTTTGTAGAGTTTGAAGGTTCTCAGCTTCAGCTTCAGAAGGAGATACAAATATATGTATCTCAAAGTTTTAGAGATTATCGGATAAGCTTTCACAATGACGAAAGTTTAAATACTCAGGTGAAAGTGACTATGATTAGAGAGAATAGCTTGACTCCTGTGAGTTGAGCTCTGCCATCTGAGTTAGTCTTCTAAGGTTGATGCAAACAAGATCAAAAGGAAATTAGAACTTACTTAAATATATGGACAACATCCATTTGCTTCCAAGAGAGCTTAGAGAGAAAAGGGAAAGGATTCACGCTAACAACACACAATCAGTTGATATGGACCCTAATACTACTCACGAGGGATCAACCGATGGTACACCACCTCCTCCAGCTATTGCAGCTCAAGCAGCAAGGACTCAAGTCTGATGCCCAAGGTGTATTGGAGTTGTTGATACACCTAATATTCACACTCAGAGGCATGGTATTATGCCACCAACCATACCCAACAACAACTTTGAGATCAAAAGTGGTCTAATTGCTATGGTTCAAGGTAACAAATTCTATAAGTTGCCGTCTGAAGATCCATTGGTCCATTTGGATGAATTTGAGAGGCTTTATAGCTTAACAAGGATCAATGGCGTGAGTGAGGATGCACTTAGGCTGAGATTGTTTCCATTCTTACTTGGAGACATAACACATCTATGGGAAAAGAATCTATGGTCTGTTGCAAGAGAGTGTTTCTTGCTAAATTCTTCTCAAACTCAAGCACTGCCAAATTGAGAATTCAAGTATCCAATTTTGTTTAGAACAATTCCGAGACTTTAGCTGATGCATGGGATCGATACAAGTCTTACTAATCTTAATGCCCACATCAAGATTTCACCGATGAGACCATTATTAATAACTTTTACATATGAGTTCAGCCCAGAATTTAGATGTTATTGGACAAAGCTAGTCATGGGAATTTTCTGTATGATGGTAGAGCATTAGTTGCAGATGGGCAGTATGGTGAAGACTATGATAAAAATGTGCGAGGTACATCAGATTCGGATCCAACAATAAAAAGAAGCTGAAGATTCTGCATGATAAGCTGGATAAGTTGTTGATGGTTCCCACCAAGCAGGTTAGCCTTGTGGAAGACAATCAGATTCAAGAAGGGGAGGAACAACAGTTTAAAGCGGTCTGCTTTGCTCAAAATCAGGGTACAAACAAGCCATGGGTCAACTACAAGCAGAATCCAAACTTGTCTTATAGGAGTACTATTGTGGCTAATCCACAAGATCAAGTGTACCCCCTAAGCTGAACCAGCAAAGAGCATGGATTCCCAAGGAGCGGTATCAACAAAGTTTCCAACCAGTACCAGCTGCACACAAGCTCCAACATCTACTCAGCCTAAGCAACATGAAGTCATGGACTTGTTATAGCAGATTCTTCATGGCCAAACCACACATCAAGCTGAAATTACAAAGAAATTTTATAAGGTGCACAACAGGATTGATACATCCTACAATGATTTGAACTGCAAGTTCAAAACTCTGAATGCACGGTTGAAATATGCAGAGAGCCAGCAAGCCTCTTCCTCTGTCAAAACAAGTGGTCAGCTATCTGGCAAAGCTGTGCAGAATCCTAAGGAGTACATCGCTCAATCTATCACTCTACCAAGCAGTAAAATGCTACCTACTCATGCTGAAGTTCAAGATAACACTGAAGATAGTGTGATCCAAAAAGGGTAGCAGAAACAAGCTGAAAACTCACCTCCAACTGAAGGCCTCGCAGGTACACCTCGCACTCCACTTCGAGTTGAACCTTTAAGTACTCAAAAATCTGTTGTTGCTAAAGACTTGAGCATACTTGTGACTCAAAATCCAGCTAAGCCCAAAGAACCTTTTCCTGGATGCCTAAAGAAAAACCAGACTGAGAAGTATAAGAATCTCTTTGACAAGCAAATGAAAGAGATTAAATTAAAGATACCTATCTTAGATGCATTTGCTCACATACCTTAGTATAAGAGATTCTTGAAAGAGGCTATTAAGGAAACGTCTAAGGAAGTGGAAGGTGTATCTCTTGAGACCTATGAGTGCAATATTATCATGGTGCCTATACTACCTCATAAGCGGAAGAGGATAGTAATAGAGAAGTTGTAGGATCTTGGAATGTTCACATTACCATGCTCATTGGGTCAATTAACCTTCAACAAATGTCTTTGTGATCTTGGAGCTTCAATCAGCCTAATGCCACTATTTGTTGCTAAAAGGCTTGGATACAGTACTTACAAGCCTTGCAAGTTCTCTTTGATCCTTGCTGATAAATCGACTTGTTTACCTTAAGGTCTTTTGGAGGATCTGCTAATCAGGATTGGAAATTTGGAAGTATCCATAGACTTTGTGGTGTTTGAAATGGATGAAGAACCACATGATCCTCTACTGCTTGGAATGCCATTCTTAGCTTAAATTGGAGCCATGATTGATGTCAAGAACATGATCATTGAGCTGAATTTGGAAAAGGACACCAAGCTGGACTTTGATTTGAAGGGTGATTCAAAGAGGCCAACCGTTGTAGGCCAGAACTTTGTGCTTAAAGGAGTTGTTGATAAAGTAGTTATTGAAACTAATGAGGAAGGGACTCTCGTTCCTCTCCCTTCACCTTACTGATCGAAAGTATGAAGAGTCAAACTTGAGACTTTAAACAAGCTCATTTGGGAAGAAGTTCCATGAATATCCATTGTATATAATTTTTCTTAAGACATTACTACTGCTTTTTATTTTATTTTGCAATCTTTTTCTTTTTTGTGTTGTTGGGTTGTCTGTTTTTCAGGTGCAATGAACCTACTAGAACCTAAAGCAATGTTCTTGGCAGCAATCAGGGAAGGTTGAACCCTAACGAGTCAAGAGCTAACAGATCTCGCACTTGGACCTCGAAGGTAGGATATAGTGGCTAAGGATTTTTGTCTAAAATGTGAAATTAAGTAGTCAAGCACTTATATCCTTTTTGCGGTGATGTGTGGAGTGAGTGAGAACATAAGGGGACAAATTCTTGTGATTTAGACTTCGATCCCCATTGCTCTCACCCAACTCACTCAAATACATCACCCAAACTCTTGCTAATTATTCTTTCTGCTTAAGACTCACTTGCTTGCATGATCCCTAGATAATGATTTATGGATAATAGAATTAAGCCTTGATTTGCTCATACTAAGTCAACTCTATATATACATATTTTCCTGCTGTTGATGTCTTTTTCATGCAGGAAAGTGATCTAAATTAGCTTGGAATAGTCATTGGGCTATTAAAGGCTGAGAATTGGGTTTCAAGCGAATAATGAATAGTACTCGAAGCTTGATCTGCGAGTGGCCCATGAGAGGCAATGCCCATTAAAGCTTCTAGAAGGTGTGGTCAACTTGACTCCACCATGGTTAGCGAGTGGGATCAGGGAGGCTAACCAGAGTTAAGTTAACTCCACCATGGTCTCAGAAGAGTACGATGTGAGTTAAGGATCCTACGGCCAGATTTGAACCAATTTGAATTTAAGGGCTGAGATTTGGTCAGACCTGCGAGGTAGAGACACGAGGCGTGTAAAGGGCTGTCCTTTGAGTCTATTTTTATCTGCTAATCAATGCATCTTGTTCCCCATGCCCTAGCCCTCATTCCCTCTATAAATACACCATCAGCCTCACAATCTCTCCATACAAAGCATCAGCACTTCCTCTCACTAGAAAATTTTCTCTCTCTAAACTTGAGAATTCTCAGAAGAAGAAGCTCTACTCGCAGAACCACTGCGAGGAGAACTGGCTAGGACTGAGTTAGAAGGGTTTTTGATTCTGGGTTTTGACTGTTGAAGACTACCCTCGCCGAGAAAGTCGCGAGGAGCCGCCGTGAGGCCACTGTTCTGGCGTTCAGAAAAAGGGTTTTTGGGTTCGATCTTCTGTGTACAACCATATCTTCTCACTCTCTTGCTAATAAACATGCTAAAGTGATCTGGAAAAGAGCCAAAGACAATGCTCGGGACAGGAAGAAGCGTGATGATGATTCAGAGCCGAAAAACTCACTGGTTAAGCCAAATCCGTTGAGAAGCAGTCTAGGCGGTCAGAGGTTCATATTTAATTTGAATAGTGATGATGAAGAGCCTGCCTCAAAATTGGTTGCAAGAAGCTCTAGTGTAAGTAATCTCTCACCTACTCATTGGGGATTGAGATCTGGGTCTTTGGTCGATTCACTTCGAGATACCCTGCAAAAAGAGAAGAATGGAAAACCAATCTCTGAATTGAGCGAATGGGGTCCAATTGGAATCCTCGCAGAGAGAATTTTTGCACCAGTGATAGATAAGGGGAAAAGGATTACCTCATCTTTTGAAAGCAAAGAGGAAAGTACAGAAGAAAGTATTGAAAAGCAGAGAGATTCTCCAAAGCAAAGGGATGTGGATCGTGATCAAGGGGAGAGTATGGGTAATGATCAAGCTGACGGTTAAGGGGATGACAAGAGCAGAGAAGAGCCATACACAGAGTATTTGAAAATATTAGAACCCTAATGAGAGGAGGCTACATAGAAGAAGAAGCAAGGATGGCTTTCAAGGTTGATCAAGTAGAGAAGCGAGGGAAAGCTGCAAGGAAGAAGGCTATGCCTAAAAAAGGCTTATGAAACATTGAAGATGATGGGTTTAAAAGGACTATCTACTCACATACAGAGACGATGGACAGACTAGGCATCACCAGGGATGTGAACATGTTATTCGAGGCTTGGGGGTTATCACATTTCATCTATCTTATCTCCAACACTTATGAAGAGGAGACTTTATAGTTTTTGGCCACTGTGGAATTTCGAGAGTATGTCACCAAGGTTCAAGCACTAATGGAAAGGGATGGAGCAGGATACATCACCTTCAAGGTCCATAACTAAAACTACAAGTTCACCCTAAGGCAGTTAGATGAGTTGTTTGCTTTTCGTTTTGAAACAATGCTATACTTAAGCATAGACAAGGATGAACTCAATGAAGTATGTCATATGATCAGTGGGGCCAAGAATTTTGATCCTTCAAGGAGCAAAGTTAGATGGATTAGGAGCCTCGCCTCAACTATGCAAGGAGAGCTTTTGCAAACCTCTTTTATGCGAGACCAAGTACTGCGCCAATCAACCTGGAGGAGATGCAACTGTTAGTCATGGGTTTGAAAGAAATTGTGGGAAAAACGCCAAGTGGAAGGATGATCATGGGAGATTATGAGAATTATGGAATGACATTTGTTCTGTCCAGACACCTCACTACAAATAGAACAAGGGCGATGATTCAAGCAGAGAGAGGCCGCCCAAAAGCAATTCTAATTGGAGGAGTAGTGACCTGAATTATGGAGGCTTATGGAGTGAACATCAATAGGATAGCTTGGATTGAGCCCAGGTTTATGACTTTTTTGTATCTAAAAAGGGAAGAAATCCATGCTGTCAGGTTATCTAAAAGTTCGGTCATCGGATAAGGTGAATGAAAATATTTCTCTCCCTTGCCCAGAATTCACTTCATTTGGGGTGAGTCGCAATGTGGAGCTTATTCCTCCGTTTAATGCCTTGGTAGATAACCAAACTCAGCCTCAAGCTCCTCAAGCAGCACAAGAAGAGGACGAAGAAGAGATAGACCCTGAGGTTTACTTCTTTGAAGAATATAAAGTGCCAAAATAGGGAGCTGCAACCCGTGAAGCTCATAAGCATATAGGGAAGCTCCAAAGCTTGGGAAGTGGTGGGTCATAAAGGTTAAAAGGCTAACCAAAGAGAAGCAGGAATGGAAGAGGGAAATAGAGGAGTTGAGAAGGGAAATGAACGCTTTGAAATCAAGTCTTTACAGAGAGACATCTCAGCCTAGCCTCCAAGGCGCCATTCAGTTGCAGCCAAAGATGCTTGTGTGCCTTGCCCTGAACTATCAAGAAACTCCTCAGCTGATGGATCACTGGTGTACAGAAGGAGAGATAGATCGGGTAGAAGGCATCACTCAAGTGCTCAACTTGACGAGCACAGCCGCGAGTCCAGCCAATATGCAGTAGAATAGGGAGCCTCATAAGAACCCCTCACCACGCCTACCTTTGAGGGCAGTACAGACATGTCTTTCCACATTTTACCAGTGGAAGAAAGAGCTTCAGTGAGCTATCCAGGCCCGTACAACTACACACTTGAGAATATGACGCCTTAACCTCACACCTTTTTGACTTACTAAAAGGTAACACACTCCAAGTTTCACTATAAATGCCATTGCATCTTTAATCGCTTTTGCTTGTTGTTTGTCTAGAATTCTCTTTCAGATTTTCATCCACACAAGAGACTGCGTGGTTTAAGTTTGGGAGAGGGTTTTTGAGTACATTTAACTATATTTTCTTTGTTCTTATTTTCTATTCTCATCATAGCACATGCATTCATCTAAGTTTGATAAAAATCCAAAATGATTTTTCATTTAGCATAGTTCAGCATCATGCATTCATATAAGGTATAAAAAACACAAAAAATCGAAAAACTTTTCAAAAAACAACAAAAATAGAGTGTCATGTCGTTTCATATCATGTAAGATTGAGTCTAGATGCATAAGGAATTTTGAGGATGATAGGGGCTTAGACTTGCTGATTGACATGCAAGATTCCAGACCCTAGTTTCTAGGTGTTATGTTGCATTCCATGCTTGTTTTGAAAGTAAAAACTGAATTGTTAGGAATGTTTAGCACAAGTCTTACACCATGATTGAACATGTTTTGATTTGACGCATATCTTCATTAAGTGATAACCATAATTCTGATCTATGGTGTCCACTCCAGTCAAGAATTAGAGCCTCACAATCACTAGCCAATATGCGTTTCTCGCATGCCTTTATCATGTCTATACATCAACTCTAAATTTGTGGATTACGTAGAACAATTGGATTTTCTTTTCCTTCATGCATCTACCTTGCTAATCCAAGTAGAATCCCACCATGCTACACTATAACCTCCTTTCGAACCATGCTATGTTTGTTGTGTGATTGTGAGCTCTCTTTTTGGTCTAAACTTTGCATAATGTGTTAGGTAAGAGCCGACAAAGTCATGCCTTCGAGTAGTTTCTGGTTCACAACTTTTGAACTAGACTAGGATTAGGTGGTTTTGTTTGGGTGTGGGATTGCTTGTGCTTAAGCAGGAAAATGGAATGAAGGAAAGAATGGGTAAAAGTGTAAAGATATAGGGGGAGAAAGGGACAAATTCATATGCTAAGTGTAGTAAAGGTTTTTGGGAAAGTTAAATGTGAATAAGGTTCTAAGAATAGAAAATGGAAAAATACACCAAAAAGTCTAAATGTTTTAAAAATTAAGAAGAAAAGGAACCAGATTTGTAATGTATACAACCTAAAGCCACTAGACTTATCTAAAAAACCGCTCTCCCTAGACCAGAAATGGAAAAGCTTGAAGAAAAGAAAAATAATCTTATGGACAGAGAAATGAAAAAAAGCCTTGAGTGAATGGATAGAATAGGATCATATTCTGGGCTAGATTGGCTAGGTTGAGATCAATTCTGGGCATACGGGTAGATGGAGTCATAACTTTGTATGTGCCTGTTGGTTCTTATCTTTAACATTATGCTAAAGCTTAGTCCATTCATGAGTGATCTTTTGTGCGATGATTGACCACTTACTTATAGAGATCACTTTAACCTCTAGACTTTACCCTTGACCAAATGAATTTTTAGGTGATGTATAGACTGATTCACGGTTTCTGAGCTAATGAATGTTAAGAGGATAAAATGATTTGAATGCATAATTAGGTTGTGGTTGAGCTTAGATTGGACTGTGATTGACATGACTAAAGTTTTAAAGTAAGGCTTATTTGGACTGCACCTTAGAACTCGCAACTAGGACCTTGAGTTTTGAAACCTCTTCTCCATCTTTGATCTTTGCACTTGGTTGAGATCAAGCAAGATCTAAGTGTGTAAGAGTTGATGTGTCTGTATTTTACCACATTTTAGGGCAATTAAAGGCTTTTTGAAATGTTTTGGCCACAATTGGATACAAGGAACCATCTGGACCATATTGGACTGCAAGGATAGACGGAAGAAGCAGCTAGGATCGAGATCCCTCATGCCTTGCAGCATGGCCTTGACCGTGGAGTGTGAGTCCTTTGGAATCAGGCAGCTCAAGTCCTCCTCGCACCTAAACCTTGATGTTAAAGTCGTGAGCATTAACCAGAATCTGACTTGGAGGACGCAAGCTCTCACCTTTCTGAAGATACTCACTCCTCGAAGTTCTACCTCGCAACAAAACCTGCGAGCCTTAGCAATTCTGAAGAACAGAGCATGCCTCTAACCCACCACTCGAAGTTCCACCTTCGAATACTCTACGTTAATTTATTCTATTAAGTTTTTAGATCGGTGTTAGCCATTTTTAGGGCTTTCTTGTAATGGACTATAAATACCCTTATATCCCACGAACAAAAAAATTTATTTTATTTCCAAAAATAAGAAAAAGTTTAAGTTGTCCTTCTCTCTTCCTTAAGTTCTTTTGCAATTTTAATGCTAGAACTTTGTTACATCATTAAGTTATTTACAATTCTGTTTTTACCATTTTATTTAGTTTTTGTTGCTCTTTTCATTTATGCATTTCATTTCTATTTTTGAGTTTATGGCTTTTGCTATATTTGAGTAGATCTCTTAGAATTTTGTGAGGAGATGGATTACATTATGGCTGATCTGCATTTCTCTTACCTTGTTCGAGTTGTTTATACATAGATCTTTATTTCTAAGTGTTCCTAATGCTAATTTCAACCAAATCACTTGAGATTTGATATGTTGCATTCAGCACCCACAAGGTGTTCGATTATATGCTTGGTTGAACTTGGATTTAGGATTAGCTTCTCTGTCCCATGAGATTGGTAGTTTAGAGAGTTAGTTGGCTATTCTAGATTGATTCCTAGTGCCAATATAAATGTAAATCGCCAAGAGTTTTTGATCTTGTGCATTTGGATTGAGTTCAATACATATGAGAATAATATTAATTGCTTGATTGTGTGAATCTATGCCTAGAAATCCCATTAAACAAGTGTAGAAAACCCTAGTCTACCCATAACTGATTACCCCAGCGTCATCACAAACACATGTTATCTCTTATTGTCATTTGCATTTTCATACTCTATTTTATGCTTATTGCTCTGTTTTGTTATTTGCTCAGAGAGATTGTGACCAAATCTTTGAATATATAATTAGCTTGAATTAGGATGATCTTTTAGGTTCTAAGTGTTAACATAACACTTTTATGGACACCTTCTTATACTACAACTGACTGCTTATGTAAAAGGATTTGATAGCGTAGACTGAAAAATCTGTTAATCAGAGACAAATTTGAAATCTGTTGGGCTACGTCTGCGCAGATTCAAAGCCTACTGTTGACGTTCTTTTTAAATATTTATGTTAACTAAACAGTTTTGGTGTTTTCTTTAATTTTGGAATCACATACGTGTATAGGTTACCAAGAGGGTTAATGCTAGGTTGGCCACTAGTCCTTATCAAATTTTAATTAAGACCAAGCACTAATATTTTTGTACCATTATTCTTCTTTTGTTATACTTTTGTCAAACGATTGATAACCTAAACTTCTCGTGTAAATTCCATCAAAGATGGAAAAAGAGGTCCACATTTCTAAATACCTATAAAATTTTAAAAGTATTCTAAATCGAAACAAGTGAAGGAGACTCTTAACATATTTGAATCGTTAGGAGGAAATAAAGAAGAAGGTCATTATCATCAATCATCAGTCATTCTGAAAGCTTTAATAAGAAGCACCTGAAGATTTATGACTTTTAAAACAAACCAAGACTCACGTGAGACCCGCGACTTCGTACATGCATACCTCACAATTGCGGTGAAACTGAACTCATCACTGTGAATTTCGTAATCAGTCATCGTCTTTATCATCTATACAATTGCAACTTACATCTCAGATCACTGAGATGCACAAAATATATAATTTAAAAGTATAAAATTCTAGATTACTAATTGATATTTAAAGAGACTTAGCATCAGATCTCTGAATTTTGCCTGAGTTATACCGTAGTAGTTGCAGCGGTAACGACCAAAGCATCACTACTACTTCCTCCGGTTTCATATCCTTCATTGGAGTTTGGAGTCGTAGTGGCATTAAGAGACCGTTTACATTTCCTCTTATCGTAAGGAATCCCTCGAGCCTTAGCCTGAGTTTGACGAACTTCTTTAAGATAAATCCTAACGGCCTTAGCAGCAAAAGGGTTTGACTCGGGAAGACCACCACCGATTTCCTCAAAGGCAGATCTGAGACGGCCTATGAGAGCGTCGAGGCTTCCCCAAGCTTGCTTAAGAGGACAAGTACATTGAGCCGGTGGGTTAGGTTGTCCGAAGAAAGGACAAGACACGGCCTGGACTTTGGTCTTGCCGAATTGGTCGAGGTACTTTAGGAACTCGATGACGTGTGCGCCACTGCAACGAGATAGATTAAGAGGTGGTTTGTGGTTCTTTAGATACTGAAGGAAAGTGTTCCAGTCTCGCCTCTTCTGTGACGCGTACCGGCTTGGAGATGAGGAGGAACTCGCGCTTGCCTTTGCCTGCAGTTTCTCCCTCCATCTCTGATTTTATCCTATTATTGTGTTCTTTAGATTATCAGGCTCTTAATTTTGTTTCTCACTCTTTGTGCTTAAGAGAAAGAAGAGAGAAGAGAAAGAGATGTATATTGAGTCACAAGTCTGAAGCAACATGTTGGATTTGATTATTCATATTGTAGTTTATATCACCTTTTTTTACGTCACATCATAATTTTTTTTGGTCACTAAGCTTCTTCCATTAATTAATCAAAGTTTTGGGATACAACACATTGATAAAGTTGAAAGCAAGACCCAAACAATGGTCAACATAAGACAACACAAATACTAAAAGTGCATCCAGGTGAAAAAACTCAAAATACACCAGATATCTTGGATAGATGTTGAATACTCGTTCTTGAACTTGGAACAGATTTAGAACTAATCCAAATTCAGTCACTCTTATTGATAGTCGAACAAAGAGGAGAGCTCTTTCACACTTGAAATTCGAGCTTTGAGAAAAATCCTTTGTAAAAGGAAGCGATTGAAGAATCGAATCTTTGCGAAGAAGATAAGGTTCTAAGGTCTAAAAAACACCAATAGTATTTAAACCTAATTTGGGTTTTTAAAACTAATGGGCTTCCATTAAAATTCAAACTAAGATTCACTAGACACTGTCTGTCCTCAAACTAACAATTTTTATCTTTCTTTTCAAAAAATATATATTTAACAAAAAATTATTATATATTTTCCAAAACGATGGTTGATGATTGATTAATACATAACAATATTACAACAAAAAGTGTTTACTCAGAATCAAACTCAAACTCATTTGATTCCGCATTAGAACTCAATTATGTTTCAGCACTAAATTCTCCAATCTCTTCGTCGTTGTCATCATGCACCGTGGCATCTACTTGTTGGGACATATCAATACAAAGATCAATACCAAGTAAAACCTCAAGCAGGCCAATAGTACCAGGTGTAGCTTGTTGTATAGGATTATGTTCTGAAGTTCCGACTAGCCTACTGTGTGGGTTAATGGATGCTACAGTCAAACCGTTTGTTTTGTTTGAAGCTTGTGGATATGGAAGGTAGCAAACTTGGTCCGTCTGTGTCTCAAGTATGAAGGGATTGTACTTCTGTAGCTTCATTCTAGTCTAAATAGACGTCATACCAAACTTATTGATGGATACATTAGTGGGGTTGTACCAGTCTCAGTAGAAAACAATGCACTTCAACCCTAGTAGACCAGGATAACAAACCTCCAATATCTCTTGCAGGACATAATACTAAACGGTATTCCTTACTTTGAAGAAATGTCGTAATCATAAGTTGTTCTTCTCATTCCCTCACAAAGAATTTTGAAGGCGTACCCACGAGTGCAGTACATAGGATACGAATATGCAAGTGCTATTAGACCCATCACAAACTCTTGTAACCAAGTCAAAAACTATTGGCCAACTGAAGAAGCCATCGTGACCTACAATCGACATGAGTTATATAACATTAATAGGATGTTAAAAATGTAATTAGTTCTGAGTACTTACATAAAATTCTAGCCAATCATTGAACTCGTCATCCTTGAACAAATATAGCTCTTCCTCAGAGTGTTGCGGATACTCAGATCGTAGTTGTGCCATGTATACCGCTTAAGTTCTCCAATCTCGTCACAGTTATTTGCAATATACATAAGCGTATGTTTGATTTCTATTGAACTCAGTTTCATTTGTTTTGATTTCCCGCTCAGTCTGCTGATTTGTGAAAATAAATCGGGAGCATATCTTGGATAAACTGGGCGTTCCCCACCATCATCGGGGTGCGGTGGTTGGCGACGCTTTGTTCGAACATATATCATTCAAATGGATATATCCAGCGATACTAAACTGGTCCACCAAGCTCTACATCAAATTTTGAGCTATCAAAATGTAAAAGTTTATGGCCACTCATGTTATATAAAATTTATAAGTTACATACTTCATGCGGGAGATGGAAAGGAAGATGCTCCACAACATCGAAGAAGGAATGCAGAAATATTTTTTTCATGATTACATAAGATTGCTGGAATTTTTTCCTTCATGTTCCTTATTTTGTCTTCAGCTAGAGTTTGCACACACAAATCATGAAAAAATGCCCCTATCCATGCGTATGTTAGAACGATATAAAGTGTTTTACAAATTTAAAATAGATATTGAATGTGAGCGTAAGCTACTCTAAGTT
The DNA here is from genome assembly GCA_900406435.1 of Lepidium aucheri. NCBI lineage: Eukaryota > Viridiplantae > Streptophyta > Magnoliopsida > Brassicales > Brassicaceae > Lepidium > Lepidium aucheri. The sequence goes on from OVBA01000868.1 coordinate 28,440, forward strand.
TTTCGACAATCGCTTCATGTACGTGGCGTGATAAAAGATAAGGAAATGCAAACAAAAAAAGTCTCTGCATAACCACATGGCAATCATGACTCTTCATTCCAGTAAATTTTCCTCCTGAGTTGTCTACACAATTACAAAAATTTGATGCGTATCCGATTAGGAATTATACATTAATCTTTATCCAATTAAAACATGCTTCCTATTAAAGCAAAAGGTAAGTTAAATAATAAAATCCAAACAATAATCTTAAATAGTCAATAGAATTCAAATGGTGTAATACCTTTTTGGCAGTATCTAAAAGGAATATAGGAACATTCCCAACTTTGTTGTTCCCTCGTATATAAAGTGACTTCCCATCACAAATTTGAGGTAAATAAAATCTGGATTTCAAATTTTTTTTTTTTTTCACTTGCACTTTCATCATTGTGTTGATGAAATTCTCAAAAATATTCTTCTTAATCTGCATAACGTCGAGAGAATAACATAGTTGGTGCTTTTTCCAATACGGTAGATCTTAAAATATATTTTTCTTGTGCCAATTATGATATTCTCCAACACCATCAACAAGATAATGACCATTACCACCGCAATCTGTTGTTCTCTCGACACTGAAATCTCTAAGTTGTGTTAATATTGAAACACCATCTGCCTCCGGAGGAGGACCGTACATCACTTTCTTGTTTTTTGTAGACAATGTTTTGCTTTTTCGGTATAGATGATCAGATGAAAGAAAGCACCTATGGCAATCCAACCAAGATGTCTTCCGACCGTTCTTAAGCTGGAATGCTTCTATGTTTTCCTGACAATTTCAACATGACAAACTATCGTGTGTCATCCAATCGGACAACATTCCATAAGCAGGAAAATTCCTAATAGTCCACATAAGGATTACTTTCATCGTAAAATTTATGCCACAGGATACATCATACGTTTTGACACCACTCTCCGATAATTGATTCAACTCATAAATCAGTGGTTGCAAAATTATATCTAGTGATCTTCATGGATGATCTGCTCCTGGTGCAAGAACTGTCAAAAATAAGAATTCAGACTTCATACATAGAGATAGTGGCAAATTATATGGTGTAACAATCACTAGCTAAATTGAATATTGTCTCCCATGTTTTCCAAACAGACTAAATCCATTTGTACATAAACCGAGGTATACATTCCGGCTTTAAGCTACAAAGTAAGGATAAATAGACTAAAAAAGTTTCCATGCCTTAGCATCTAAAAGGTGTGCAATTTTCCCATGTGAATTGTGTTCAGAATGCCACTCATTTCACTTGCAGTACGCTCTGATTGGTATAACTGCTTCAACCTTTCTGCAATAGGCAAATACCACATCCATTTATATGGGACCCGAGATCTACCACTTGTTTCCTAGTACCGAGGTTTATGATATAACCAATATCGCAACGCATCTGAATCCACTCTCCAGTAGATCATACAATTATCAATACACATCAATCACCTCATATAGTAGGGCAGGGCTGGCAACCACTTTCTGAACTTCTGTGTAAGATGATGGGGCAATATTATCTCTTGGAAGACTCTTCTTCAGCAAAGTAGTGACCGCATCAACACAACTATATGCTAAATTATAATCCATCTTGATATTGACTAACTCTGTTGTGGTCTCTAATGGGGTTAGTTCTTCGTCACATCCGTTCTACAATGACTGCTTCCTTGCATCCAACATATCATAAAATCTCTGTGCTTCAAGATTATGTTCCTCCCCCTTGTTTACTCCCTTTTCAAATACAGGAATATTTTCTCTAAATGCATCGTTCACCATTGGAAAAGTACCAATATTGTTTTCTACCTTCATATTTGATTCAACAACTAAACCACCTTCAATACGTTCACAAGTACTATCAATATTAACCGTACTTTCAACTCTATCACTAACATTAGATTCAACATCCAAACCAAGATTAATATGTTTACTAGTAGTAGCAAAGTTAACCATAGATACATCTTCTGCATGACAATACTATACTTTATAAGCGGGCATAAATCCTTTACTATATAGATGAAGCCATACTTCTTTGACAGAAATAAGTCTCCTATTCCAATATTTAGGATATGGGTAATACATCTTACATGTTTCACACGTTATGCTTTGATTGCCCGCAAAATGCATAAATTGTTGAATCCTTTCTGAATGCTCCTTGGTAAGTAGGTTTACATGAATAGAGTATTATATAAAACTCAAAGATAAGAAAGAAAGTGTAGAGAGAAAAATGAAACATAAATGTCCCATCATATATTTCTCTCCCCAAAAACAGAAAGTGTGAACAATGAGATAAATCTAACTTCACTTATACATTTTCTCAGTTGGATGGATAGATAAATACCCCCATACATCATTTAAACTCTAAACAATTATTTAAGAGAGTTACACATTATTATTTTCATTTTATTTTTGTTAATAATTAGATCAACAAGGTTCGATTTATAACGTAAAAGTCTCTTTTAACTATCTTTTCATCTATCTTCTATATTGGATGCAAATGTTATCATCTACCACCTATAGTTAGCATGATTTTAGAATGAATATTTTATCATTTTAAATTATTTTCTCTTATCCATAGTATTTTTAGTTCATCTACACCAATAGTTAGCATAATTTAGAATGGATATTTAATCATTTTGATAAAATATTTTTCTCTTGTACTTTTTTACTTTAGTTTTATTTAGTTTTTTTAATGGATCGTATAATCAGTCCTGTTGTTAAGGTAGAGAATCACATCCAACTAAAATCTGGATTAAGATAGCAAATGAATATAAGTGTCGACAAAACTTAATTAAGGATTCAGGTTTGTAAGTATAATAATAGCATCTACAACAAATTTTCTTTATCAAATAAGTATAACAATAGCAATTTACAACAATCTAAATGGAAGATGTTTTTTTTGTAACTTCAATTTGTAAGAAATTAACAAAAGCCCCAATTTAAAAGTTTTTTTTCTTACTCCTTAATTTTAGATCTATCATAATCATCTTTTTCAGAAAATTAATTTTGAAAGCTTTGAACAACAAATGCTAACTCAAGTCTAAATCTTGTGTAACTACTCACTTGTCATGGCAAAAAAAAAGTACCCACTTCCCATTACTTTCTCACTAAAACATATAGTAATTATGACCAACAAAATTATGATGGAAATTATGTAAAAAGTAGTGATTTTTTATGTATACCCATATAGGATCTGTCATTATTTTGGTGCAGTCCCGAATTGGTTTTATTCGGGTTCAGGTCAGTTCGGCTCCTAATTTAAAAAACCAAAAATGACTCAAACACCCAAATACCCTAGAAATATCCAAAAAATTCTAAAAATATCAAAATAAATACCTAAAAATACCGAAAAATACCTAAAAAAAAACAAAAAAATACTTTTGAATATCCTTATAATCAAAAATATTTAAAAATATCTAAAAATACCAAAAAATACTTATAGAATACTCTAAAAATACCTAAAAATACTATATAATTGGGTCTTCTGATACCCTTTTCGTTCTTGGTTGGGTCCGGTTCTTCAAGTCTTAAAATTTTGGACCCGTTTGGATATTTAAGCTTTTTGGGTTCGGGTTCAGATCTTCTTTTTCGGGTCGGATCCAGGTTTTGTTCTTCGGATCCGGTTTTATGCTTATGGTTAGCTATCGTTACGCAGCTATACTTTTGTATGTATATAGTTTGGTTTTAAATACTTATTAACTTATTATTACTAATATTCTGTGCGTCTACATTTCATTAATTAAACTACTTGTTTTATTCAAAAAATTTTAATAACTATTTTATTAAGCATACGTCAATATTTTGACCTTTTTAAAGTTTAAACACAAAGACTTTACAAATATGCTACCTGTTTTAAAATGGTACACAACATAAATCATATCGATTATTATATTACATGAAAAATTAAATATGCGATCAAAGATATAAAAAAATACGCAAAATAAATTATTTATTTATATAAACATATCACTTAATGTTATGGAATTCAAATAATCTTGCATGATCCGTGTGAGTAGCATCCTAGTATATACTATATTTTATTTGTCATTTACATATATAGGTTTGGGGGAACAAACTTAAAAACACTCCCAATTGAGAAAACCCTAATTTCGTTCTTCTCCACCGCCGGCGTTGGCTTGGCCGCCAGCGCCAGACTTTTTCTTGTTTTCTTCCTCTCTGCTTCTCTCTTTGTTATTCTTCTCTTCTCTGCCTCGTTTCCCTTTTTTCCTCTCTTCTTTGTTGTATATATCTGTTTCTTCCTTCTTTTAGTGATGATATGTTCTTCTCCTTCATCGGAAAAGTTGGTCGGAGATGACAGTCAAAGCTCTTCAACTTCTTCACCACCATCTTTTTCACCGGATTTGAGGTCACTTCATCCTTCTTTTCTTGTGTCTATCTCTAGTTTCTTTTTGTGTTTTCATGTGCTCTCTCCTTCATGGCCAGAGATCCCGCCATTCTTCTCCTTGTCGATGAAGATGTCTCTTGGGTCTGATGAAGCTTTGCTTAAAGCTGCCACTTCCTCACTTTCCACCATCGACTCCGCTGGAGGCATCTCGTCCATTGATCCATGCTTGTCTTCTCATGGTGGTGGATCCTCTTCAGGTTCAAGGAAAATCTCTGGTGACCTCTCTCTTCAGTCTGGCGGCTGTAACATCCAATCTAAAGTTTCAGCTTCTAGTTTCCTAACAGACTCAAATACTTTTAGGCCTGTTTCTAGGCCGGATTGGTGGGTCTGGTATTCAATGTTAAGGTATTCAACACTTAGTATCATAATGTCTAATTGGAGTTAGGCTTTTAAGGTGTGGGCTTTAGTGATTCTAAGTTTAGAGTATATTTGCTTGAAAGGCTTTTGGTTAGGATGATTCCTCTCATGAGCTTGTTCAGAGCATTAATTTCCTCCGAAAACGAGAGTTTGGTACCACAAGGTTTCTTTGTTTCAGGGAAACATTTTCAAAGACCGAGACGAACCTTGTTTTTGATTAGCGTCTCTACTATTCGACAGCCTTCTTTGGCAACAAAACGAAGAGTGTTTCAAGACCCTCTTCTGAGGAAAAAATACATCTCCAAGAGTTCATGTCCGTTTGAGTTACTTCGACTGGATGCATTTTATCTTATACTTAAGTCTAGTTGGGTTATTGTTTGTATCAATCTATTTCTACCTAAGGTTGATGTAATCCCGAACTTTTTGTTTAATGAGATCAGTTTGTTGACAAAAAAATTATATTTTATTCAGTCCAAAAAAAATTACTATATTTTATTATTAATAGTTTATCTGTTTAGATTTATTAGAAATACCGTATAAGAGACATGTCATATTCATGTAAAAAGTAGAAGTTGATTTTTTTGTCAACAAATTATAAGCTCATGATAGTGTAAAAAAAGTTAAGTGTATGACCCTAAATCTTGATTAGGTAATTTACATATATGCTTTCAAATGTCTAATATATAAAATATATTTTTAGTTTATAGCATAAATGTATTTTTCTAACATATGAAATCACTATTTTCCATATACAATAATTTTTATGATATAAAATTGTAATTTAATAGCTAATGTTCACCAAAAAGATTAACATATAAATGATAGTATTTCACAAACCACTACAAGAAATCGGGGTTTTCTTAGCACAAGGAAAACGATATTTTACATGTTCAATAGCGAAGTAGAAAACGTTATGACATCGTCCTCGATAATAGGTTTAACACTTTAGATAGCAATTTTGGCTGGTGCTATTAAGTCTTCTTGTCTTATAGCGGTTTTTTGTGTTGCAATAAATGTAATATTCATAACGTCGTGTATTTATTATTAATAATTTTAACAGCGTTCTTTACGTGTTATATATATCTTTATTATTGCATATAATTTTTGTTACCTATTAATTAATATTCGAATATTAAATTTTTAATTATTCAATATTGTTTATATAAATATATATTTATATAATTCAAAAAATATATATAATTTAATATTTTCAATATTGTTTTAGAGTATGCAATAATTTATTTTACAATAGCATTTATGTTAAATTATATTATCTTTATAACTGCATTAAGTAAATTACAATATTTTTGTTCAATTTCAAATAAATTTCGGTTTTGATTTCACCATAATATTCAGAGAAAAAGAGATATACACCTCATTTATAAGTCAAGAATAAACATAAAAGAAATAGTTTTGTTTATTTGATAAATCGAAAGACTCAAAGTTGGTAAACAAGAGAGCAGAGCAAAAGAGGCACCAATAGTCATGAACAATAAAACAGTAAAACTAGAGTCTAGAACACAACAAGTTTAGAGACTCTTATAGACTAATACTTCCTTCTTCTCCTTAGTCTGAACAAGTCTTGTGTCGGGGGGACTCTCCTTTTTCTTGCATGGTGCGTTTAAGTTGACTGTAGTTGCTTGCAGTTTCTGTCTTTTTCTGATGCTATGAGAAACATATGTTCAATGTACTTTTCTCCTACCTCAACGAGGGTCAAGTTGTATCCCAAACCTCGCCAGTTCTCTGCTCTAGTGATCTCCTGCACCTCACTTTCTTGAACGTCATCTGCTTCTTCTTGTGGGTGTTGGAGGACTGTGGTTTGATTCCATTTTCTGGGAGTCCACATATTAGTCCTTTCCTTGCTTCCATTTCTGAATCAAATTGTAATACATATTACATTAATTACTGACAAATAAATAAAACTAATACGAAAACAAATAAGTAAATTACAAAAAATGAGTCAACTTTTGGAGTGAAATCATATGACATTGTAAATCAGAAGCAAAATCCATAAAACTTACCTTCTGATTCTCTTCCTCCTTGCTCGTTCGTACTCTAACCTATCAAATATAGCATAGACAAATTAAGAAAACCCCAATCTATAATTAAGAATTTAGAGCCTAATTTATAATAATCATACGGTTATGTGAAGACGCAACGACACAGATTAAAAGAGTACAATACCTGATAACGAATGAGAGTTAAGTTATCAACTTGTGGTATAACAAGAGGAATGTAAACCTGACGTCTGAATGAAAAAGACGAAGAAGAAATGGCAGGGAGATAAAACGGCAAAGATGAAAAATGGTGAAGCTGTAAGGTTTCTCGCCCAATATAAAAAATTAAGAATGTTAGCTTATTGATCCTACGGATGATATTCTATCAGGAAAATTGATCCTACGACTCAGTTTAACTCGTGTGAATGGATCCTGGTACTCTCATTTCATTGGTCTGAACACTAATATTGATCCTATGAATGAGATTTGATAACAAATTTGATCCTACGATTGAGATTAACTCGTATAAATGGATCCTAATACTCTCATTTCATTGGTCTGAACACTAATATTGATCCTACGGATGAGATTGTATAACAAAATTGATCATACAATTGAGATTAACTCATGATAATGGATCCTAGTACTCTCATTTAGTTGGTCCTTTTTGATCAAAATATAGATTTTCAATTTTAATTAGTTCTGTAATTTATTTAATTCTTCTACGTAATTGAAATTATGAAAACATTATGTATTTGTTAATTCAGTTATTTTTTTTAATTTTACAGGTACAAAATTATAAAACAAAATCAGTAAATATTTAGTTTCTAAACCCTAAACCCCAAATGAAAAACTTAAAATTTAACTTTTATATTGCAAATGTTAAAACTTAAATTTACCTTTTATAAATGAAAAATATTTTAACTGTAATTTAAATATGTAAAGACTATAACATTTGCATGCAATTGCAATTTTGATTCTTTAAATTCTATACCCCAAACACTATACCCTAAACCCTAAACTATATACCCTAAACCCTAAAATTATACCCTAAACTACTAACTATAACTCCTAAACTATAAAGTTCTCATATTATATATGAAAATAATACTCTTAAATATATAAATACCATAACATTTGCATATATGAGTGTAATTTTGATTCTTTAAACTCTATAGCCAAAAAACTAAACCCTAAACCCTAAACTCTATACCCTAAACCCTAAAGTTTATACCCTAGTCTACTAATTATAACTCCTAAACTATAAAGTTCTCATACTATATACGAAAATGATATTCTTAAAATATTTTGCAATGTATTATTATGTAAATGATATTCTTAAATATTTTGCAATCTATTAAAATATTTTGCAATGTATTATATTTAAAATGATATTCTTAAAATATTTTGCAATGTATTATTCTTAAAATGATATTCTTAAAATATTTTGCAATGTTTATATATATTTAACTTTTATTTATACAACACAATTATGTATTAAGTTTGTGAGTAACACATTCCGAGTTATAAAACTTATATCTACTCGGTTTCTATTTATTATTTGTATTGGTTATTGTTAATTTGTTGATATTAGTTTAAAGGCTATAATAATATATCTGATAATACATAAAATATATAAAGTACGATAAGTATAATAAGTGAATACGGGTTCAAATCTTAATCATGAGTCACGAGAAATCTAGAACACAAGCTTGTCGTTTAGCCACGCAATAGTAGTTCTCACTGCTGAAATGTACTGAATTTTTGAGTTTAGTCTTCACACACTTGCATCACCAACCTTTATAATTTCAATTCATACTTTGCTAGCATTTGGACCCAAAGGAAAGTGATGTACAACATCGTCTGGATCAGTTGGATACACTCTGCCTTCTACAACTTTGCGACCATAATTATTGCAATTCATGAGGATACATTTCTTCTTCACTCCTTTGCTGCTGGTATTGGTGGTATTACTCTATTAACACGTAAAACACCAATAACATTTAAAACATTATTGCACAACAACATATTCAACATATAAAATAAAAAATAGGAAACTTAGTGTCACCAATTACCTGATTAGTTCTCCTAACTACTTGTGTAGGTGTATCAACTAATTCAACTCTATCAATTGGCCATGTGATCTTTGCATTACAAGCTTCTCCCATCACAAATACTTTGGCACTTGGTCTCCATAGATAAACATCAGGTTTAATCAAAAAATCAACTTCCAAAATAGCAGCATTTGGACCCAATAGAATACCATTGACTACATCCTTTGGATCAGTTGAACACACAATACCCTCAGCTATAAGTTCACCACTCATATTCCAATCAAAAATTCTGCATCTATTTTTCTGACCATTTTGATTTGTATCCTAAAATAGAAAATAGGTCATGATTTTATCCAATGATGGTACATGTTGTAATACAATCTAAAACACTTACCTTGAATCCATATGTGTTTGAGGTGCCCGGATTGTTGTCCGAACTCATGTCTAAAATGATTTTATCAGCAGGCCATGCTATCTTAACCCCCATAGCTTGCTTAAGTGTGATAATATTTGTCGTAGGTCTCCACACACAAGCTCCTGGACATGTTACACTTTTGACAAGTATAGCTGCTGCATTAGCACCTATGGCTATACGACCAATTTTGTACTATTTTTCAGCAGAACATAGTTCTTCTTCTCCCACAATCACATCTTTTGTCTCAAACCAATCCAGAATCTGACATCTAATGCCTTCTTTGTTTAGCTCACTAATCTCAAATTGAGATTGCACATCACCACATGTTTTCTAACAAAAAAAATGATTAAGTGTTCAGTACCTAATCTAATATTATAAGACATACAATTACATGTTAAGGAATGTTCACCTTGTTTTCAGTTAAGTTACGGACCATATTCTTCAGATCTTGAACCTCACTTCTCAGTTTGTCAAGTTTTGAGTCCCTAGCTTGCATCCACATCAGCTTCGTTGCAGTTATTCCTCTACCTATCCCTCTAACACGTCCATGTTTGTATTTTCCTAAATCTTGACTCACAGTATCTTCTTTTATGTTATCAGCTGATGTAGAGTCATCTGACTATCAATTGATTGTATTTGTTCCTGAAACATATAGTAGTTATCAGAAACTGTAATTTCCATAAGTAACTTAAAAACCATCGCATTGGTATACTTACAATGGTGTCAGCAAACTTAGGTCTCACAGGCCTACCATCAGAATGAGTGTGTCCTGCTATCCAGACCTTACTCCTAGTAACTTCCCTAGGGTTTGTACTTTTTGCCCTCTATAGACAATATGTAGATTACTTGTTAGCATTTGTCCAACTGATTATTTTTCATAGTCAGACTTACCATTTCATGAGCTAGATGGAACATTCCTCCCAACTGGTTGTATGGTATATGATTCCTCCTTAATGTCCTAAACATGTTGCTTATTTCCTGACAATACCAATATTTGTAAGGTTGTGTAATATTGAGTACCATAAAGAGATTTAACAGTTAGTAGTAAGTATGACCTTAAATGTTGTGGTAGTTTTACTTTTGACCCAAGCGTTCCAACCTGGAATTGATTGGATGTTACTTGGCTTCAATCCCATTCTTATTGTGCTACTCTTTGCGTCTTGAACTTGAAAGAGTAACCTAGACTTCCCAGCCCTCCATAAGCAACCCATTTGCTTGAAAACAGAATATTTCTGCCACTCCTCTTGTATATTAAATCATCCTCGGAGCAATATAAGTAAACAATTAGTTACAAAGCAATAAGTATGATAACATATGACACAGATAATATGCATAAACCTGTATCTCTTCCCATAGTGTACACTTTGTTTCCTCATCAAGCTTCCTCCAATCATCAAGTAGTACAGGTACGTATTCCCGCATAAGAGCACCAAGAAATGATGATAACGTTACTAAACCGGTCCCTGCATGTTCACCAAGCTCAGTGAATAAAATATCTACCTTGTCTTGATAGTCTTTAGCCACTTTACACATCTTGGTTGGCCCTTTTTTCCTCTCTTTTTTGTTTTCTGACTCTGGAGTTTGTACTCCTTCTGTGCTAGGAATCTCAGTATGATGAGATTCTTGATCATTAAGGCCAACTTCATGTGCCTGTGGGATTCTTGTCTCATAACACCAAGGTCAGATGCAAGCTGAGATTCTTCTCTCATAATACCAACTTCAGGTTCTACTGGTTTATCTAGTTCTTTTTCATTTGATTCTGTAACAAGTTCTTCTGGTTTATCAGCATCATTACTTGCTTCAATAGCTACATCATCATAAAATTTTGTCATTACCAACATCATGTTCTTCTGGTTTATCAGCCTCAGCCTTATCATGTTCTCCATCGTCATCATCTTCAACAGATTCTCGTATATTTTCCACTACATCAGCAGCTCCATTGTCACCATCTTCAACAATTTCATGTACATGGTCCACTCCATCAACAACTCCCTCATCACCATCTTCAACAATTTCCCGTACATGTTCCACTTTTGTCTCATCTCCTACCCCACATACTTCCAAATATGCAAGTTTCTTTTTTTCTGTCTAGTTTTCAAAGCCCGCATAGGTTGTATATCCGGTTTAACATTTATGCCTTGTTGACATGCACTTTGACGTACTATCCCTCCCATTGTCTTCCCCCCTCTTGTCCTTGCCATAAATGATCTTGAAACACAAGTCAACAATTAAAATCAATCAATCATTCTACAATAAGTTATTTTGGAACGATTATCCCTTCACAATCATCCCGAACACAAAAACTTTCATCATCAGAATCTATGTCATCTAACTTTTCATCTATCTAGACTGTCAATGGTGCCCTAATAAACTCTTCATTTGTCTCCAGCTCGTGATACCCTCTCGGTGGTGCTCTCAGTACAACATACCATGGAGAACAGTCTAAATCTCTAGAATAAAAAACTTGTTTTGCTTGAGATGGCAGAATGTATGGGTCTTTGAGATATGGTTGTTGGCTCATATGGAGGTTAACAAGTGTGAACCCATCTTCTTCTTTGACGCCATAACCTTTGTTTGCCCATCTGCATTTAAATAATGGGATTGTGAACATATGGTAGTCAAGCAGTATTATCTCCTTTATCACTCCATAGTATGTGACTATGTCGGCAGTGTGTCTGTTGTCTCGGGCTGAAGACCTACACATACTAAAAGCTCATATGTAACTCCACTGTTTTGAGTCTTTCTCTTCTTATCAACTATGTGAAAGCGTTTCCCGTTAATTACAAATCATGTATGTGTTTCTGCAGTATTTTGTGGACCAAATGCCAACCACCTCAACTTTGTAGAAGGGTTCTCTGAGTTAATCGGTGCCTAGTTTACAATACAAAAATATAAGTGTGTGAACTTATATACTTATTGTAATAAAATGTAAAGAACACAGTTATTAAATAAACCTTGTTCTTAATCCAATTATCAAACTGTTCAGTGTGAAACTTCCAAAATAGAGTTTCATTTTTAGCACACCGAACATCAGTACTTTGCAATTCTTCTAAATGCATCATGTATCCAATTGAATAGTAGTTAGTTCTAAGAATAGGCAAACAACACTTTCTTAATATGATGTAACTTAACTTACTCCAAATATGGTTCCATCACAACCAAGTTCATAAATACATAACGATGTGCTATGTCCCTATCTTTATTTGAAAGGGTTATTACTGTGCCCTTTTGCAATGGACGGCCTTCAACAACAACTCCATTATTGTCAAAATCTTCATTCCAGGTTACTGGAGCTTCTACAGGAACATAATTTTTCAGGAATTCCAAACAGAATGTAAGGCATTCTCCAGCCAAATATTCTTCTGTCATGCATGCTTCTGGTCTAGCATAGTTTTTCACATATGACTTGAGAGTTTTCATGTACCTGAGATTTTACATTAGTGAATTAATGGTTGACAATACAAAAGAACAGAAAGTGAAAAAATGTACAAGACAAACCTTTCGAAAGGGTACATCCAACGGAAGTGAACAGGTCCTCCCAAACTTGCCTCTTTTGCTAAGTATATGGGAAGATGAAACATGATATCAAACAGTGATGGAGGAAAGAACCGCTCCATCTAGCACAATGTCTCAATAATCTCATACTCTAAAGTGATTAGTTTTTCTGGGTCTATTACTCGATGGCACAATCTGTTGAAGTAATTGCATAACTTAGTCATAGCAGTCTTAGGTCCTTTTGGCAGCGAACCTCGTAAAGCAACAGGTAATAAATTCTGGATGAGTACATGATGATCATGTGACTTTAAGCTACTAATACCAAGAGGATTTACTGAAACAGCATTGGCAATATTCCCACAATATCCATCACACCCTCTAAACTTAGCTAATCTCCCACATAAAATCTTTTTTTCTTCTTTAGATAACCAATACGCAGCTGGAGGTAAGTATGTTCGCTTGCCACGTACCTCAGAGTGCATATGTCTTCATATACCAATGTCTGCTAAGTCTTTTCGTGCTTTCAAACCATCTTTTGATTTAGTGGTATGCATCAACTTAGACAGTATCAGACACATTCTTCTCTATGCATCACATCAATTTGATGGCGCACCGGCAAATCCTAACACATAACACCGAAGCATAGATATCAATACATTTAATGTACTATGACTAGCTAATAAACATATTTTACCTTCCAATAAGGCAGATTAAAAAAATTGATCTCTTCTTCCATCGCCACTTATCACTTGTTTCATCATACTCACCATCTGTAACAATTTCATCATCCACTGAAACAATCCTTTTCCTTTTATTTTCCTTATCAAATGGTTTTCCAAAATCATTGTTGAAGTCTTTCAATATCTCGAATATCTCAACACCAGTCTGAATTCTATTTGCAGTCCCTTGTTCGATAGTGTTGTCAAACCAACCATTTCTACGTCTGTAAGGATGTCCAGGTCTGAGTCTCTTTCTATTTCCCATATAGACAAACTTCCGACTAAACTTAAGCCATCTAAAAGATATGTCTTTACCGCAGATATTACATGACTGTTTGTCCTTAACTTTACAACCAACGAGTGTCCCTAAAGTAGGATAATCACTAATACTCCACAACAATATAGCTTTAAGTACAAAGTTCTCTTTTAGGTATGAGTCATAAACCTCGACACCTTCAGTCCATAAATCCTTCAATTCATCTATCAATGGGGCTAGGTAAACATAAATATTGTTGCTTGGAGCTGTAGGACCAGGGATCAACATACTCAACATAATGTTCTCTGCCTTCATACACATAGTCGGAGACATGTTGTAGCAAACCAACATCACTGGCCATGTATTGTACTTCGTGTTCTGAATAGAGAATGGATTCATTATGTCTGTGGAAATACCAAGTCAAAGATTTCTTGGTTCTACAGCAAACTCTGGCCTCTGATCATTAACCTGAGCCCAAGTAAGAGAGTCTACAGGGTGACGTATTTTTCCATCTTTACTACCATTTTTAACATGCCAACGCAGATCCTCAGCCATCCTCTTTGACCTAAACATCCTCGTAAATTTTTCCTTAATTGGGAAATACCTAAGAACTTTTGCTGCAATTCCCTTTTTTCTTCACCACTATGCTTATCCTTTTCCCACTGTGAAACACCACATCTTGGGCAGCTTTCCATCACATCATACTCCTTCCGATAGATTATGCAATCATTCTTTCAAGAATGGCTGACATCGTATCCAAACCCAAAAACCTTCAGTTATTTCTTCACTGCGTCTATACTAATTGGCAACACATTGTCTTTAGGTAAAAAATCATGTACTAGGCTCAGCAGCTGATCAAAATAATTTTCTGACATCCCGCTCTTCACTTTTATACAATAAAATGTCATGATCGTAGAAACCTTTGTGTACTTGGAGCATATAGAATATAGTGGAGTCTCTGCATCTCTCAACTTATTCCTAAATTCTGACTTTTCAGTTGTATCACCATACTCATATTCTCATCCAAAATCTTCATTTGTTTTATGTTGACCACCAGCAAAATAGGCTATCCTAAGCAAATCTTAAGCTTCAGTTTCTGATGGTGTAACATCATCTGACATTTTTCCTTTTCTGTCACCTTGTAGATTTCAACAAGAGTTCCTCATACACTTCTTATCCATTCCATTAATCACAAGATGCTCAATTACTGTTTTTGTACACTGATGACAAACATTGCAACATTTGATGCAAGGACATAATATTTTAGTCGAGTTGCCCAACCTACTTGCAGATAAAGTTACAAATTTTGTTGCACCTTGTACATATTCAAGGCTAGCCCTATATAATCAATCAGAAGATAAAACCACTCATCACAATATAAATCATATTGATATACACCATCAATAATGAAAATACACAACAAAGAGAGACAAACCTTGGAAGCCAAACCCATGCCTTTGTCCATATCAAACCAATAAACCACAACTCCCCACAATTAAGAAAGATGTGTTTACAAATATAGGAGATCAAATTACAAATATCAATCACATCCAACACAGTACAAAAAATTTAGACTTGAAAATACTAAGTAAACTGAAACTTACAAATTCAATAAGCAACAACTATAAATTCGGAAAACTCTTTATAGTCTGCATAGCAAAAAGAACTAAAATTAGTAAGAAAAAATCAAATCAGTCTGCAAAACAGACCAGTATTAATCATTTACAATCCAAAATTATATGAATTTAAGCTCGAAAAATTAAACCTTGAATACCTTGTGTTAAAAATTCAACAATATCGTCGTGTAAAAGAACAGAACAAAGATATTACATTCCAAAAATAAAATCAAAATCATAAGCAGAAATTGGCAAATGGAAACTAATATCAAAAATCGAATACCTTGTAAACACGAATTGACATAGAGAATCAAAGAATTAGATGGATACCGAGAAGAAGGATTCAGATCCTTAGTTTTGATGACATGCAAATCGAAACAGAAACAAATCAACAAAAACAGAGTCCCCAAAGAGATACAGAAAAAGACTAAAACAATTAGGTAGAAGGAACTATAAATTAGTAATGTGAAGGAGATAATGAATATTCAGAGATCGAGTTCAAAATTCTCTCAATATTTCGGCCGTTCCTGTCGAGAGAGAAAACTAATATAACCCCAATTTTGACTTGTTCTTTTTCTTTATTGTTAGTGACTTAGTGACTTAGGCGGGTAAAAGAAAAAAATTTCCCGGTATACGATATATAGCGATTTCCATTCATAATATGCTATTATAGAATGATAGGTAACACAAGTAATAGGCGTGTATAAATAAATTTTTGCCGCTCATAATACGATAGTGTTTCAAATATTTCAAACGCTCTGCAAAAATAAACAATAGCATAGAGAACAAAAACGCTATAGTTAAATGCTATGAGAACCATGATTTCTTGTAGTGAACGTTAACTAGTGCCATGTTTTAGGGAAGTCAAAGTTAACAATGTTAAAGTGACTACCATTTAAAAGCTCCCGGTATAGATCTCGTGATTCGTTTGATTTAATCATTTACAAATAATTTATAAATGTTGTTGATACATCAAATCATATAAATAGATCGTCGGTCCAATATCTATTCCATTATAGGAAATGCAACTTTGTCCTTATCATCAGGTTACATTGAAAGCTATTTAAATTTCTTTGTCATGTTCACTCACCTTAGTTTAGAGTTGGTTGATTAATAGCTGTAAGTATCAAAGATTCCAATTAAATGTGCATGCTACTTAACTAGTTCTTTATTAGAGGCCATTTATAGTTTCTTCTTTATGTATTTATAAGTATCATTGTTAACAGTTTAATTCACACTAATTAAACTACGTACCAATACAGCCGATAATTAGTGGACAATTTCGGCAAAAATTCTGAGGAACCGAACCAAATTTGATTTATACTCAAACTGAATCCGAATATCCGATCAATAAACATATTAAAGAAATTTTACATTAATAGAATTAAAATTCAAAAATTTTAAAACCCAGATCCGAAATGAATATTCAAATTTCCAAGCTATCACAAGTCTGAATATTTAACAATATAAATCCTGCAAGCTAAACTGTCTCTCTATATATATTTAAATCAATCCATTATTGTGTACATATATTAAAGCGTGGAATTTTATTGTACAAGGTCCATAATTTGAGGAAAACATGGAATAATGCAGAAAGGTTTGGTTCATAATAGGATTTATTAGTTGGGTTTAATAAAATAGTTAAAAACTGAAAAAGAGCAAAGAAATGGTGAAAAGTTGGTAGTGGGTCAAATATCAATGAAAAAATATTGGCCATTAGCTTTCAATAATCAGATCAACGCAATTTCTTCGCTAAAACTAGTTTTATAATGGCATATCATAATAATAAGATCACATCTGCTATAACACAAAAAAAATGGAAGAAAAGATGGATCACTATAACGTAAGTCAATTTATTTGTATAGATTATTAAAATAGATTATCTGTAAATCTTTTTTACACACAATCTTAACCTTTGAGCTGTGAACGATAAGAGTTTTTGCTAAGAAATTGCATATGATTGACTTTTTTTTAAGCCAATTATATTTATCCATTTAAATTTTTTCAAATATGCACATCTTGGGATCGAATCCCGTCGTCTGTATTATGCAGGAACTTAGATAATAGACCGGCCAGTTGTAATTCAATATTGTTGACAACAAAAAATCTCAAATATGATTGATTTTTATAAAACATCACTTATAAAATAAAAGTATAGCGTTAATTTAAACACTATGTTATATTAGTTTATTTTGACCTAAAAGTATTATGACTAATCTGTTAATAAAAAAATATTATCCCAAAATAGAATTATAATCTTTATTTGTCAAACAAATAAAATTATAATCATACAATATTTTTTGAATAATGAAGACGATTATTTTGATAACTATATCTTTTAGATAACAAAAAATAATCCGGCAAAGATCTAAAAATTATTTTGATAACTATATTTCTCTTTTTTGTCAACATTGAGCCACAACTAGCCGGCTCATTAGCCAAATTTCTATATAATGTAGATGGTGAGACTCGATCTCTAGATATGCAAGTGCAACTGCCTTTAGTAGACTTACCATATGCCACTAGATTAAAGGCCACTTGCGATAACTATATCTCTTAGATAACAATATTATAATAACAATATATAAACATTTGATATAAGATAGATTATAATTATTAAATACAAAGCTTATGGTCAACGTTTTGCACATTATAGCAAAATGATTAATGCCTAATTACTTTCAGTTTGGTGGTTAGGATGATCTAGTTAATGACTTGGTATCAATATTCGATTCATATCCGCTATAGTATAGTAGCTTAAAAAGGATTTTAGGGATGGACTTTAGCCTATAAATTGGATCTTGTCAATCCAATTGTCGACAAAAAAACAAAAACCAAAAAGATTAATATAAGAGAAATATCAATTAATAAGATTATGTTAATTTACGTATTTTTTTGTCAACTTTAATATAATTGGATAGATAAAGCCCGATCTATAGCCAAAGTCCATATTCTAAAAAAAAATTTCCTTTCCCTTGCATAGGGAATAATCGAACTTGAATACCTGAGGACTTGTAAAGTAACCATTACCATTGAGCCACATGTCATAGGCATGTTAATTTACGTTTATACTTTATATTTAATATATCTTCAATCATATAATCTGAAATAAATATAACATATTAGTTTAAGTTTATCATAACTAATTCCTATTATTTTGTTGATATCATAAGAGATAATTCCTAATCAATTTTATTTTAAATTTTTATTACTTTCCTAATATGTTACATTCTATTCTTCTATTTAAATACAATTCTCTTCATGTGATTTTGTATCAAGTTCATAAACAAAACACCAATGATTCTCAGACTCTTTATCTCTTAATTTTTATAATTTATATATTTTTGTCTCTGAAATTTCTTCGTTGAAACCCTACAGATGAAACTGGATAATTAAAGTTGAGATTGTCAAGCTCTGGAATGTACTGCAGAATTTCGTCAAACCATTGATACGGTTCTTTGTGACTCTTAGATTGTTAACAAATATTATATATATTTTAATTTATAATAATTAAACATAATTTCTAATTAATTCATTTTTATGATGATAAAATTCACTGTAATGTGAGAAAGAAACTTATTGAATTTATACATATACGTACAAGAAGTATAAATAATTTTGTTATTTGTGGTTTGAAGTTTATTTAAAAAAATAATATGATTATTTATGAGTATATTTGATTAGTAAGAATGACTTATTACTATATCTACATTTATATTAGTAAATACATGATGAATTACTTAAAATATTACTCCCTCTATTTTCATTTAATTGATGTTTTAGAAAAAAAAATTTGTTTCATTTTAGTTGATGTTTTAAGATTTCTACATAAACTTTACTGTGCTTTAAGTGTTTTTAACTATTTAAATTCTGCAGATTGAATTATGATTAGTTAGATTACTTTGGAATTTATGGTAAAACATTTTTTGTTTAGAAAAAGTAAAATAACTAATATTATTTTAATTTGTATGAAAACTCTAAAATTTCAACTATTAAAAACAGAGGCAGTAATGAATAATAATATGTGTTCTATTGATAATATAAAACACTAAAAAGATAATTATGAATTTAAACCCTGAATGAATACGAGTTTAAAATCCTAAATAAATGTGGGTATAAAAACTTAAATGTATATGTTTAAAAACTTAAATAAACATAGATTTAAAAACCTAAATGATACGAGTCAAAAAAGTTAATATTCAAAAAACTTTCAATGTATTAAAACTTAAATAAACAGAGACCAAAAATATATATTTTGTGTACAATATTAGTGATCATTGTAAATTAATTTTTAATATATCAAGTATATATAAAATTAATAAATTTACATATATACAAATCAAAACTAAAAAACAAATATTACATATAAATATTATAAATAAATAAAAGTAACTAAAAGTGTATATTGATTTTTCACGATATATATATATATATATATATATATGCACAACATAAAACATCATTTAATTATGCTAATAAAAATTCTTACGAACAAAGCTTTTAGTTAAGATCATTTAATCTATGCTTTTGGAAATATAACATCACATGATTAGACTTTCTATTACAAAAGTAACATAACTAATCTTCCAGAAAAAATAATTAAGCTTTTGTTGGAAATAAGAGATCACCCATCGCATGTACGTCATCTGGACTCGTTTGAGTCCATATATTCCAATCTTAAGATAATACAAATTTTATATATAATAAAAGTGTAACATTAACTAAACACTGCTGTTATATTAATCTATTTTGGATTATGTTATATTTTTATTAGAAAATAATAGTCACATAATATTTGTGTATAGTATTATCTCTTATAATAATAAAAATCAATTATCTTTAACTAATTATTATTAATACATAAGAGATATTATTATTTTGCTAATATAATTATTTAGCTTTAATTTTATGAGGTCTATAATTATGTAATTGATAATGACGGTCTGTATTACAATTATGTAATAATAATCAATAAAAACACCTAAATATTTGTTTATAGCATTAAAGACTCGTCATATTCATCTTATGCTATAAACAAATATTTAGTTGTATATATAATATATTCTCTTATACAAATACGTTTACTGTACACATCCTTCTATGATTTCAAGTCAAAACATAATAGACTCGTATTTAATAGTCTTACAAATTTTTTATATTTAAAAATATATATTACACTGAATTTTCACATATATATAAAGTTTAAAATACATTAATATATTTTATAAATTTTAAGACAATAGAATCTTTTATATTATAAAATTGTAGTATTAACTTAAATACCATGTTACATTGATCTATTTTGGTTTAGGAATTATTGTAAAAAAATTTGTTACTAGAAAAATATTTTATAATAACTTAAAAAATAATTAGATAATGTTTTTATCTGTTATAATAATATATAAATGATTATCTCTTAACAACAATATATAACCGATTATTATCAACAGAAAAAATTATTAGTTTTTTTTAAATTGTAATATAATATATATATATATATATATATAAATAATTATCTCTAGATCAAAATTTATAACTCATTATTATCTACAAAAAATCATTATATCAATGATTATTTTTGAATACTTTTCGCAACACAATGTCTCCTTCAGCGAAGCGCCGCCCTCGCACTTTCTTATTATAATACTTCACATATTGTTGCTGATAGTTTTGCACTCAGAGCAGAGTGTCATCTCTTTGCTCTTCCAAGTCGTCGATGCTAGTTTTCATAGCTTGGTTGTTTGACTCATCATTGCTAGAAGAATGGATTCTACGCAAAGTCAGGATGGTGGCTTCCGCGGGAGCGAGCGCTTTTATTCCATGAGATAAAGAGAAGGGAGTACGGCCAGTTGATCATCTCAGTTGTTCGATGTGATCAAAGTACTCCATCCAACTCGTCTGTCCAACGACTTTTCTTCTCTTCGAGTCGTTTCTTCAATCTGTCCAAAATATGCTTATTCGTCGACTCTACTTGCCCATTACCTTACGGGTTTCTAGGCGTAGAATGTCTGACTTGAATATTCCATCTCGCGCAAAAGTTGATGAACTTTACCAAGATGAATTGAGAACCGTTATTCGTGACAATTTCGTATAGTACACCATATCAGCAAATGATGTTCTTGCAAATAAACTTGACTACATCTCCTTTATCTGAGAATATGTCTTCGGTTCGACCCATTTAGAGAAGTAGTCGGTCATAACTAGCATGAACCTCTTTTACCAAGATGATGGTAAAAGCTCTACTATGTCCATTGCGAAACGTATGAACGGATAAGGCATGATTGACGAGGTCAGCTTTTCAGTCGGGGCGGTATTATGTGTCTGTGATGCTGGCACTTATCACACTTAGCCGCATAGTCTTGACAATCTTTAGCCATAGTCGGCTAGTAGTACCCAAGAGTTCGGATCTTATGCACAAGGGATTGTCCACTGGTATGATTTCCTCTAGCTCCTTCATATGTGTCGCGCATCACTCTTCTTGTCTCGCACCATAGATACATGTAAGCAATCTTCCATTAGAACTTTGGCGGTAAAGTTTACCATCGATTACATAGAAAACACACTTTGCTTTGAGCCTTCAAGTTGTCCATCGATCTTCTGGATTTTTGCCATCAAGTATATACGTGAGTATCTTGTCTTTCTAGTCGATCGTCTTTTCTCTAGTTTGAGGGAGGTCATCAACCTCCATTTCAGGATCTTCAACCGAGTCTGTGATTGCCATGACGACGAAGTCTCTTTTCAAAAGTTGAATACTTGGCTAGTCAATGCTCTCCACCGGGATGACTTGTCTTTGAACATGATCCGTAGTGGAAACCAAGGATGCTAATGCGTTGGCCGAAGTTTTTTCTGTTCGGGAAATCTTAATGTCCTTGACCTTCAAGTCTTTTGATAACTCCTTTATGACCTTCAAGTATGCCTCCATCCGGTCATTCTTTGTATCGTAGCCACCGTTAACTTGATTGACGACTAACTGGGAGTAACAATAGCATTCGACTTGAAAAGCTCCAATTGTTTTGAAATTCAAATTCTGGTAATTAACGCCTCGTACTCGGCCTTGTTGTTTGAAGCTGGGATAGCCAACTGGAATGATTATTCCAGTACTTCGCCTATCAGAGCTTCTAGTTGAATTTCGACTCCAGATCCATGTTGTGGATATGATCCGTCTACGTAGACTTCCCGTACTTGAGGAGACTCATTCCCTTCTAATAGTTCCAACTCGGAGGAGAGTTCGATCAGAAAATCCGCCAGAACTTGAGACTTGGCACTAGTTCTTCCTTTGAACTCCACATCATACTCACTGAATCTATAGCCCATTTGGTTAACCTTCTTGACTGGTTTGTGCTGTGCAGGATTATCCGCAGTGGGTGGTTAGCCAGTACAATAATCGAATGAGATTGAAAGTACGGTCGTAACTTCCTTGCTGAAATTACAACTGCCAGAGCGAGTTTCTCTATGGTCGGATAGTGGGATTTGGCTCCATCAAGAGACTTGCTTGTATAGAAGATCAGATATTGGACTCCTTTATCTTCTTGTACGAGTATGCTGCTTACCGCTGATGATGACACCGTGATTTATAAGTAAAGAGGTTTTCCGTCTTCAAGTTTTGACAAAACCGGTGGTGTTGACAGATATACTTTCAACTCAGAAAAGGCGCTTTCACATTTGTCATCCCATTGAAAGTTCTTGTTTCCTCACAAGAGTTGATAGAAAGGGAGACACTTGTCTGTTGATCAAAAGATGAAACGATTCAGTGCGGTAATTTGTCCTTTTAGCCTTTGGACTTCTCATTTATTTCTAGAAGATGGTAATTCCTAGATTGCCTTCACTTGCTTCAGATTCACTTTGATTCCTCTTTAGGTAATACCCTAGGAATTCTCCTGAAGTTACTCTGAATGTGCACTTAGTCGGGTTCAGTTTCATCTGATTCTCGTTTATTGACTTGAAATAGAGAGCCAAGTGGTCGACATGATCTTCAGCTTTCAAGGACTTGACCAGCATGTCATCAATGTAAACCTTCATCGTCTGACCGAATTATTTGGTGAATATTCTGTTAACAAGTCATCGATAAGTAGCTCCTGCGTTCTTAAGGCTAAAGGGCATGACCTTGTCACAATATGTTCCTCGCTCGGTTATGAATGAGGGTTTCTCCATGTCGTCAGGGTGCATCTTGATTTGGTTGTAGCCCAAGAAATCATCCATAAACGATAGTAGTTCGTTACATGTCGTTGCTTCTACAATCTGATCAATATTTGGCAAAGGAAAGCTGTCTTTCAGACATGCTTTGTTCAGGTCGGTGAAAACTAACAGATTCACCTGTTGACGTTCTTCTTTAGTACTATAACCGGGTTGGCTAGCCATTCGGAGTATTGTACTTTGGTAATTAATCTTGCATCGATGAGCTTCTTGACTCCTTTGATCACGGCTTCCGTTCTTTCAGGCCAAGCTTATATCTTTTCTGCTTTATCTGATCGACGTTCAATCGGTAACTTGCTATCATTGGATTAATTCCAGGCATGTCTTTTACTGTCCATGCAAATGTCGTGACATTTTGTTCGAGAAACTTAATTAATCTTTCTCAAATTGGTTTGTCTAAGTTGACTCCAATACTGACGCCCTTCTTGGAGTTGGACAAGTTGATGTTGACGAGTTCAACTGTCGATCTATCTGGCTTCTCGGAAACAGGAGGCTCTAGAGTGGCCCTGTTGCTAATCGTCGTTGTGATCATACAAGATTTGTTGCGTAGCTTCAACTCTGTAACAAAGCATTTTCTTGACATCTTCTAATCGCCTCGCAGAGTGTAAGTTTCTTTATCAGACGAGATCTTTACACATTGATGGTAGCTCGACGAATCTGCATTTGCTGCGTGGATCCAAGGCGTTCCCAAAATCATGTTGTAAATCGGTAGCTTGTCGACCACCAACAACTTGATCCATCTCGTGATTCAGGCTGCATGAATTGATAGTTTGACTATTCCTATGGCATGTATAGAACTGCCATCAAATGCGGTTAGGAGTCTATGAACTGGCTTGTTTCTAAGATCTGGGAGTGCCATCCGGTGCAAAGTCTGTTTGAAGATCAAATCGTCTGAGCTTCTAGAGTTGATAAGTATCCGAGAGACATCATAATCAGAAACTTGGAGCTTGATGACTAGCGGGTCATTGTGCGGAAAACTTACTCCTTCAAGATCATCTAGATAGAACAATATCTACTTATCAGCTGGTGTAAACCTTTCTGACAGAGACAAGTTCTTAAGGCTAACTGTAGCTACAACCTTACGCTCGTACTTCTTGATGGACCTATGATAACAAGGTTTTTAGCCTAAGTGATCAAATCATTGAAGCATAGGGTAAGTGATGGGATTATCGAACCAATACTTCAATAGTTACTTGCAATCAATCTACCTAATACTAATTCCTAGTCCAGGCAACCTATCAATCTGTCACAAAGATAGGCTATGTTTTCTAGTAAGCTTACAATCTAGCCAATAGGACAAAATAGACTAAAAGACAAATCAAAAACAGAACATAAACATCCAAAACAGAGAAATGATCAATAAACAGAGCAAGATAATAACAATAAATGAATCTAAGGTAAAAAGCATAAATCTAGAGGATATAAGGTGATTGATCGGCGGTAAACTCGCTGATCCGACATCGCCAAGCTATATAAGGCGATCCCTAGACCAGGACAAGCTAGATCAACCCATTCTCACGGTGAAGATCCCTTTCTGATTCGGCTGATCCATTACGGCGCTAGCCTCGATCATGCCGAATCAGAAGCTTAAAGTTCAGCCCAATACATCTAATAGCCGATCCACAATACTAGATCTCTCCTTGGTGGATCAAACCATCTCTCACATGGCACTTGGTCTCTGATTTCCTTAGGGCTAGCTTTAGGTTTCTGTCCAAATCAGATCTCTCTTGATCAAGGAGAGATCGGGCTTAAGCTCGGCCATGTGAGAAGAGATCAGATCAGATCATTGTTCGCAAGG
>OVBA01000869.1:156-53734 GCA_900406435.1 Lepidium aucheri
TGTTCCATGTTTCGATGTTAAAGAAGTGTTTAGGAAGTGGTGAACGAGTTTTTGAAGGAACTCCATGGAATTTGAGAGAGAACTTGACAAGTAAGGGAACTCCAGTCCGAATCTTAGATAGAAAGATCAAAATGGATCGTAAAAAAAAATTCGAATGGTTCAAGTAGAATGGGATTATGAAGGGAAACTTGAGAACACTTGGGAACCGGAACTTAGGATGAGGGAGAGTTTTCCCAATTTGTTTGACACGCAAGATGGTTGGACCATCCATTATCTAGATTCGAGAACGAATCCTATGTAGTGGGGGAGAATTGTAATACCCACACTCGGTAAATCCGCAAACATACGAGGTGTGGTACGTAAGTGCAGTACGAACGGACGAGCCAAACTTGGGCATTTTGTTTAGATGAGTTAAGAATAGGCATTGGAAGCCTAAGGAATGAGAAAGAGCATGAAAAACCATGAAAAATAGGCTAAGGAAGGATTTTAGGACAAAAAACGAATTTTCGGACAGCTTGGTCGGATCGGGCAGATCTGGTCGGATCGGACAGGAACGGTCGGAACAGACCGCGTGAACTGCGTGGATCGTACGCGCCGATCAGTTCGGATAATAATGTTCGAATCAGATAGAAATGAGCGGCTCGATGTGTTGAGCTTGGTTAGGACATGAATTAGCTTAGGTTTGGACATGAAATATCGTGTGAATGAGTTAGTATTAAAAGGGCTTGAAAAGCCTAATGGGACAAGGGAAAAAGGGTCAAAGTGTTATGAACCAATGATTGGTTTATGGGCCAAAAAGAATGTTAAAAAAAAGGCTTGGAATGGATGAGGATAAGTTTCTGCCCAACAAGAAGAATAGGGTTAGGATTAGAGTATAAATTTGATCCTTAAACCCCAAAAAGATAGAATCTGCAAAACAAAACCTAAAAGCTAGAGAGAAAACACAAAGAGAGAAAGAGAGCAAGATCGATCTCATGAGATCAAGCTGGGAGCTGAATTGAGTTTAGGGTTTTGTTGGAAAGAGCAAATCGAACCCCATAGAGCAAGAAGGAATTGAAAAGGAAGCTAAGACAAAGGTGAGTTCGTGATCGTATGGCATGATTAGTCATGTATTTGGTGATAGGTTAAATCATGTGTGATTAGAGCCGAGGGCTCGTGTGTGTTTAGAGCCGATGGCTCGTATGTGATTAGAGCCGATGGCTCGTGTTTGAGAGCCAAGGGCTCGTGTTTGTGAATTCAGAACCAAGGGTTCGTGTTTGATAAGATATATGAATGAAAAGGAATGGTTACATAGTTGATTCGGAAGTAACTCGGATAATTATGCTAATCGATATGTTAACCCTAGATCGTGATTGTTCTTTGGTTTATTTGATTTGTTATCGAATGCTTGTACTGGTTATAGCCTTGTCGGACGGGATAACCGAACCACTAAGAAAATTTGTTTGCTTATGCAATCCTTGTGATTGTAGGTAATGAGCGAGCCAATGTTCGGGAAAGTGGCGAGTAGGTGCGAGACCAAGGCGGAAGGAAGAGGGGATGGATTAGGATGTAACTCGTGTTTTTATTTTATGCTTTTTAAATTGAACTTGATGCTAGAACTGTTTTGGGATTTTGTTAAGTTACCGTCTAAGTTGAGTTAGGTTTGAACACCGATTTGAATTAAATAAAATTGAGCCGTCTTTAATTATGACTGTTTGGGCTTGTCACTTTTCTTTTAAAATCGAATTTTGACTTAGTGGAATATGGAACTTGAAATGGTTAAGTGTAAGGTCCGCCCAAGGCTTTACTAAAAATGTGTTGAANAAACTTAAATTTGCGGGTGTAGGGTGTTACAATTTTCTCCTTGTCAAATTTTCTTCTTTCTTTTGCTTTATTTTTACCTCACCTAAGTTATCACATCAATTATCTTCTTTTCACTCATTATTTATATATATTATTTTATGGCATTTCGTTTATAGATAAAAATAATAATTAAACAATGCTGACAATAACCCGATGGCAGAGTATACCTCTTATTATGTATATATGGACATAAACAGAGTATACCTCTTATTATGTCTATATGAACAGTGACTCACTTATATGGACATGGACATATAAGGTAAGAAATAATGCCCTAACGACAATAGTCTTTACTATATTGTGGACGTAGACAAACTATTAATCACATCCTAGTTTGTCCATATGGACAAATTGTCTTGCACTATTTTGTCCATATGAGAAACTAGTGGAAGACAAATGTATTATAAAACTTGTGGGCAAATATATTATAAAACTTATGGGAAACTATAGTCATTTGTCCATGTCCATATATAAAATTTATGGGAAACATAATCATATAGAAACATAATAATAATATATATATGTTATGGAAAACTTATAGGAAACTATAGTCATTTGTCCATGTCCATATCTCGAACCTTTAGTTATTCGTCCATATAATACATTTGTCCATATCCATATTATTGAGAGACATAATGTCCATATGGACAAAATAGTGCAAGACGTTTTGTCCATATGGACACAATAGGATGTGATTAATAGTTTGTCTATGTCCACGAATATAGTAAAGACTATTGTTGTTAGGGCATTGTTTCTTACCTTATATGTCCATGTCCATATAAGAGACTCAATGTTCATATAGACATAATAAGAGGTATACTCTGTTTATGTCTATATAGACATAATAAGAGGTATACTTTGTCTATCGGGTTATTGTCTGCATTTTTTAATTATTATTTTATTTATAAATGAAATAACATAAAATAATATATAAAAATAATGAGTGAAAGGAAAATAATTGATGTGATAGCTGAGCTGAGAGAAAAATAAAGCAAATAGGACAAAAGAAAGAAGAAAATCTGGGAGAGAGAAAACAGTCTTTTAGCATGAAAGAGAAAGCGAGATAAGATATTTTAGATAAGAAATAGTTGAACTGCACATTTTAGAAAATAATATTTTATTTATAAATGAAATGACATAAAATAATATATAAAATAATGAGTGAAAGAAAAATAATTGATGTGATAGCTGAGCTGAGAGAAAAATAAAGTAAATAGGACAAAAAAAAGAAGAAAATCTGGCAGGGAAAAAATAGTCTTTTAGCATGAAAGAGAAAGCGAGATAAGGTATTTTAGATAAGAAAGAGTTGAACTGCACATTTTAGACAATTTTGACTACAAAGTGGGCATAATTGACAATTAACTCTTATTTTATCACTTCTCTTTCGTGAGCTATTATTTTTGTACCATTTCTTATCTTTTATATTTCAACATATTACTTTCATTTTCTATAAAAGTATTTGCATGTAAAAATGTAACATTATTTTTATTTTATTTTTGTTAATATTGGATCACAACTAACCAATTTATTAGCCAATTTTTTGTATAATGCAGACATATAACTCAATCCCGAAACATAAAAATTGTCACTTTTAGCTTAATTAATATGATCCATTATATATAACGTGTTTGTACAATGTGGTTTACATGAAAATTTAGTAGGTTGTATTACATATGGTGTATATATTACTTATACTTGTTTAGAGTATTATGTCATGTTATATAACTGTACATTCTGATTTGGTAAACAAAAAATCAAACAACATTAATGTCGTGTAGTATTATTTATGGAGGATTTTCAAAAATACCTCTATTGGCATGTATCCTTTTCAAAACTTACTATTTTTTTTGGAAATTGGGAGAGAGAAATGGTCATGAGGGAATGAAGGTATGTTTTGAAAAAAGAGATTTCGAAAGAGACATTTTTTAGTAATTCCTCGTTATTTATTAATATTTATTGATCTAAAGGGAATTTTCAAAAATACCCCTATTGGCATGTACCCTTTTCTAAACCTACCATTTCCTTTAAAAATTGGGAGAGATAAATAGTCATTATGTGGTATATTTTGAAAAAGAGCATTTCAAAAGGGGCATTTTTAATAATTCCTTTTGATTTAAAAGAACTAAATAATTTTTATAATGTTATTTATTTCTTTTACAAAATAATATTTTAAATTTTAGCAAAATCAACCAAATCCCGCTGTTACTATTTAATTTTAATTTATTCTATTAAATTCTATTGAAAAAAATCAGTTAAATCCAAAATCAACGACCATTATCATTTACATCCTTAACTAGATTTTATATTTAACTAAATTCAGCTATTATTATTTAGATTAATTATTTAAACTTAAAATATTTACTATTTATTTTATTTAAGAAAAAGAATTTTAAGTTATGGTTTGTTAGTCACTTTTTAAATTTAAGCTTGGTTTATACTTTATCATCTACAAAAGAACACGTACAAATTCAGTTGATTCAGTAATTCCCAACAATATAAGAGTTGATTTCGTAAAGAAGACATTTCAAAATAGTTTAAATGTGGAGAATATTGGATCTAATGGTAGAAAAGAACCAACGGTCTAAAAAGAGGGATGGTTTGGGGATTTTATGAAGCGAGCGAACGGAGCCATGTGCCGAAGACAACCTTAGCCGTCATGTTACGACACGTGTGATGTGTCACTCACTACACACATTTACACAAAAATACTAGTAGTATTACTTTTTTGTCTTTTTATTTTCTTTTGTGTGGACATTCTTTAAAGCAGCGCTCGCTGCTGTATGTAAGTCGGTGCCTCAGCTTTTTTATGATACATTTTTATCAGTTTCTTTCTTTTCCATTTCAAAATCATTTTTGAACGTTATTTGCTTTTGGGTTATTTTGTACTTTTAAGCCTATATGTTACTTTGTTGGGCCGAATCTTAGATGATATCATATTTCTATATTAATTTAAATTAAAATCGATATTCAAAAACATGGTTTATATTCCTGCATGTCCCCCACAAAAGTTTATAGCACCATGTTCACACGAAACAGTTTTCTCCCTATTCTCAGATTTCTTTTCATTCAATTTTACCTATAGATAAAATAATTTATTGTACTATCCAAAAGAATTTCTATTAAAAAGTATAGAAATAAATCTAAATATTATATTAAATAGTATTTTCGTGTAAACGTTAAAAAAAAGGATAAACGCGAGGAGAAAAGATAAGACGTGGAAGTAATAATCTTTTATTTATGTTAAGCGTAAGTGAATTACATTATACATGGATGAAAATATATAATAGTTTATGTTATGGTCCATTTGTAATATAAGTTTGACATCTATCAATGACTAATGACAAATTGATGACTCTTGTTTGTGCTTGATGAGTTATCTTATTCATATCAAGTTTACAACACTCCTTTTCGGACACTAATGTACCTATTGTTTTTTATGTTATGTGTTTATTGTTTTTTTGCCACCTCTTAATCATCTATTACAATAACATATTACGCATTACCTCGTTAAAAATATTATCATAGATAAACCATGACAAAGAAAAAAGAGTACGATGATGTAATCTCCTCCTGAAACGACGGATGTAATATTTTCTTCATAAATTTTGCAGTTGACGCACCCTAATACTATAAATGTGTTTTCTGAATATTGTAGTGGAAAGCGCTTTTGTGAACAAATCAGCTGCATTATCAGTTGAGCGAATATATTGAATATCCACTTCTTGATTTATCTCGAGTTCTTGTGTGTAAGAGAAAAATCCTGAGAAATATGTTTCATTCGATTGCTTTTGAAATTACCTTCTTTAAGTGGTGTAACACATGCATCATTATCTTCAAACAATTTTGCTGGTTCTTTACGGTTAATCCGCTTGCTCTTTATATGGTTAATCTGCTTGTTTTGTGTATTGTGTTGAATCATGTTTTGTGAAGTGCAATTGTTTCTGCATGATTTGAGAAGGTAGCGACCATTATCTGTTATTGGGAACACCAAGAAATTGCAGTGCCTTCAACTGTGAAGATATATCCAATTTCCGATTGGGCTTTATGTGGATCTGATTAATAGCATGCATTTGCAAAACCAACTAAACTGACACTAGAGTTTTTGTTATAAAATAATCTCATGTCAGTTGTTCCCAGAAGATAACGAAAAATATGTTTTGTTCCATTCTAGTGTATGTGCATAGGCGATGAACTGTATCTTGCAAGCTAATTTGTAACGAATGTTGTATATGGTCCACTTCAAGAAAATTGTACATTATTAGCGCTGAAAATTTGCTAGCATATGCTTTACATAGCGTTTTCACTAATGCTATGTCATTAGAAACTGTAATAGCTTCGAGACCTAACGATAACAATTTTTTGTGTGCTATAATAGATCAAATATTATGAAATTCATCTATTGTGATCTATATTATTATGGCGTGTTGTAAAAAAGTATGACAATTCAGTTTGTGTGCTATGATAGTTCACACTATAATAACAATTTTGTAATGCTATAATTTTTTTTTTTTTTTTGCTACTATAGACAGTTTAATAATAAGTTTTCAGCGCTATAATATTAAATCATAGCAATTTTTTTTTGCTATTATACATTTTTACATAACGCTATTATATATTTTAGAACACTATTACATATTAATTATTTTACATAATAAGAATCAAATATTATGATAAAATAGACAAGTACCAATCCAAAAATACATATTCATTCAATATAACATAAGTTTGGTTTCATACATTGCACAAGTCTAATTCCAAAAATTGTTCTACCTAGTCACTTAACAGAAGTCTCAATCCCAAAATACATTCAGCGCATATGACAAAATAAGATTGAATCTAACCCCTTTTACCCATTTCTTTTACTTTAAATGATTACCAATTTATCCATAGGCCATGCAATATGTGAACAAAGTACATCTTTCATGTATTTGATCTCATCTTATGGCCTCCAAACTGCAATATCATCTATCTTCTCTACGTCCACTTAGAATTTGACTGCGTTATACCTTAATCAAACAAAGTGAACCTTTTCATCTGGGTCAACTGAATGCACACGTTCTTCCGCAACAACTTGCTTATTTCCACCAATATCCATAAACTTGCATTTCTGTTTTTTCTTGATTACTCTAGCACCATGTTTACGCTGTCATAGGATTTGTTGATAACCAATTAATGTAGATAGTAGCATAAGAGAAGCAATATTAGCAAAAATCATATTTCTAATAGGAGACTGTGCAGCTAATTTCTTAATAGGAGACTTTGCGCTTATGGTCGTGTCTTTCTCAGCATAAGGTTTGAAATTGTTGCTGCAGATGGTGTAGATGCTGCTGGAGCGGTCTCAATAGGAATAATAAAAAAGTCT
Source organism: Lepidium aucheri (assembly GCA_900406435.1). Classification (NCBI taxonomy): domain Eukaryota; kingdom Viridiplantae; phylum Streptophyta; class Magnoliopsida; order Brassicales; family Brassicaceae; genus Lepidium; species Lepidium aucheri. The sequence goes on from OVBA01000869.1 coordinate 7,361, forward strand.
TTGTATAGATTTGAGGGAGAACTAACCTGACTGAGATTATTAAGTAATATCGATATCATCCACCTGAGATGTTGGTCTATCCCTAATTATCAATACATGGAACTTATCACATAGTAAAAGAAATGAGTTACTTGAAAAAAAGATTAGTGGTTTGACAACCTGAACAAAATGAACTTTTTGATAACCTTGGCGCATAATCCGTCTTTAATTCCATTAATGTTTAATAACCCTCTTCCTTGCTTCTAGATACATCAATGACTCGAATGACCTGTGGGGTTACGTCTATTATTACTGACATTGTGGTCATGAATTTTATTTATATAGTTCACACATCTCTCACTCAAAGACCTGCAAAATATTTTTGAACTAGTTTCTCAAATATTGGGGAATTTAACATCTTAATAATCTTGATTTGTGACTTTAGAATAGCATCAAAGATATGTTCTTTTGTAGAAGAAAGTACAGATTAGAACAAATGGAAGAACATAATGTAAAATCAACTTACCAATTCATATACATAGCCTAGCTCTGTGCTGATACTTATATTGGCGTGCAACATGACAAGAGAACATAGCAACAACTACAAAAGTAAATCAAAGAGTGGAACAGTAGTACTTGAAGCTTCATAAGTTGATGAAAATAACAGTAGTAACCTTCTCAATAATGTCCAACTTCAAGCGTCGATATGCTCTGTAAGGCTTTATGAAACTCCAACTTCAAATATCTTATTCACGTGCAAGAGCACACTTATAATCTTATGCACACAATTTAAGAGAATTATTTTAGGACTTGAAAGACTAGTTTTATAGGACTCTATATTAAATTACTGCTAAGACCTGCTCCCAAAAACTTCAAAGGAACTCTGATAATATATCTTGTTTTACACATAATTTAATGAAGACATTGAAGAGAGTGGAGAAAGCGTATAAAATGAAGAAAATATAATAAAATCTCAAATAGGAGCAGAAAAGTTATTAGTAATTATATAAGATGTAATTCTCTGCATTTTCAATAAATAATACACCAAATTCAGATCAGTTGAATTAGAAAAAAGAAAGCTACATCTACTCAAGATCCCTTTGCTCATTTTAGTAGTATCTTAATATAGTCAAGATTTAATGGTTTCCAAACTCTCATTAGGCTAAACCAAAGAGAAAACTTACATTTCATGTTCATGTTCGTTCGCAAGAGCTGCTTTGGCAATGGTTAAAAATGCTTCATCAATATTGAAGTCTTATCTTGCTGATGTATATTACCATTTGAAACACACCAGTCAGCTACTTTCTTCTTAGAGACTTGTAATTAAAGACAACGAAATTATATTGAGTAAAAGACTCAAAGACTCCAAGCACGATGTAAAACATTTCTCTATCTTCCTCTTACCACTCTACTGCTCCATCCATCTACGTCAACCTAGCTTAAGCAATAAACCAAGGACTATGTAAAGACAAATGATAAATGTGTTAGTTACATAACTCAATCATCTTGATTTCTCATAGGAAAACAAACCTTCAGGTATGGTCCTCGGAACCGAAAGAGAAACAAAAATAATAATCAAAAGCTCTTCTACCATAAACTTCAAGTATGGTCATATTTCACTGTTTCATGTACTGAACAAAACAAACAAAACAAACAAGGAAAATAAAGCCAATAAATTGTATAGCATAAAACAATGATGTATACAAGGGCAATTAAGACATAGTAAATTGCTAAGAACCTGTTTAAGAAACTCCTCGTGCCAATTCTCGAGGGAATCAAAGGACTTCAACCCATTAACATCATATACCAAGGCGCAACAATCTGCTCCTATGTAAAAAGCATCACTAAGACTCTGGAATGTTTCTCGTCTAGCGGTATCCCAAATATATGGGGGAAAGACTCAAAGGCTCTTAGTTGCCAAGAAAGTGACTGAAATACTCCTCCATTATTTGGATGATTTAATTAAATTAATTGGTGTTAAAAAAGGAGGTATTTTACCTTGTTGTCCTTAATACTTGAAGATATTTACATGATCCAACATGTGTTATTCGCCCAAGCCCGTTACTATATTAAGGATCCGATAATTGTTAGTTCACTTGATTAAAACCAAAAATCTGTCTAAACCAACCCATCAATAACCAAGCAGAAAATTTTCCCCCAAATTAACCCTAATTGGTCTCATCTATCTCATTTTCTCAGTTTTATCTTAACTTTTCACCTTCCTATCTTCTCCATTCTCTCTTTGGGATTTTCAGCAAATTAACTATAATTCTTCGTTCGATTTCTCGTATTCATCTAATTTGTTGTTGCGTCTTTTTGTTTTTTTCGATGAGTCAGAAGACAATGAGTCAAAAGAATTATATAGATTGTAAGTTACAACATAATTTTAAATGTCAAATAGTTGAACTAGTTGTAATTTTGAAAATAGATTTTTGTAGTTTTGAATTGAAAAAATTTAAATTCACGTGTATAGTGTTTGGGTTGAAGAACGAGATGATTTTGAGATTTGGATTGATAATAACGTGTATAGTTATTTATTATAGAATTTTTATGTGATTCTAAGATTTGGATTGATTAAAAGCATAATTAAAACGTTTCTTATAGTACTGATTCTCTGAAAGGAAAAGCAGTAGATATTGGTGATGCGGAAGAAGTAGAGATTTTAGATGAGGAAGACGAAGAAGAGGATGTTGATGAAGAGGTATGGTGTGATGAAACTGCTGAGAATAAAGAAGAAGTAGATGCTTCAGATGACGAAGAAGGAGATGGTGATGATGAGCAAGAAAAGAGGAAGAAATAGATCAAATATTACTAATGTGTGTATTGTAATTAGATTTTTATTTTAACGAAGTAGACGTTTATTTTGGTATTGTAATTTACTAATGTTACTAATGCTGCAATCTCTATGTCTTTCTCAAATTTATATTAGTGATTTCAAGAGCAGACATTAAGAAAACAAATCACTTATTAAAAAACCACAAAGGCACAAAATAAGTACATAAGTAGATTTCAGAGCATAAGTGTAAAAATAAAACATAGAGAGATTCAAAAAATTTTGGGTATGGAGGGAGAGTTAAATGCTTCCGAAAAATGTTACTAAAATATCCGAATTCTTTGGAAATTGTTATATCAGTTTTGTAGTTATGCACACATACATATAATTATACTTTGTTCATTTTTAAGAAATTATTAATTTACTCTAATCTAAATTAATGATTAATATTTAACCAAGGATATTATGATGTATTACAACCTTTATGAAGACTATACACATTAGATTTTTTGTTTTACGAATTTATACAAATTTGGTTCCATAATAAGATGTCATACAACAAAATCCTCATATTTTGTTAGGGATATTCATGGTAGATATGTGAAACATGTAGTTGATTATATGAAAGCTTAGAAATCAAATGATTAACATTAGTTGATTAAGTATATGATAAATATGAAATCACAAATAATAATTTTCATGTCAATACATTCGTGAATATGAATTCGTTATAACTATAAAGAATATTCTCTCTTTGATTTAAATTAAACCGATTGAAATATCTCTTTATGTTTCCAAATAAACCGATTGATTTTTTTCTCTTTGATTTTAGTTAAACCGATTAAATTTTCTCTCTTTGATTTCAATTAAACCGATTACATTTTTGTCTTTGATTTCAAATAAACCGATGAATTCTTTGATTAATATTAATGAAGTGATCTCTGTCACATCTTGGTTATGTTTCAATGATGTGATCTTGGTTATGTTTCAGCGGTTTAATTGAAAAGTAAATATTAATGAAGTGATGTCACATCTTGGTTATGCTTGAGTGAAGTTATTCCTTGATTAATTCTATGATTTCAACACATCTTGTTTGTGCTTCACAGAAGTGATCTCTCTGCAAGTCCACCAACTAAACTACAAAAATGTTGATTTCATCAAGCTTTCGATTTCTTTAACACAAACCACGGAACCAACAATAATGGAACCAACAATCACTAATTCAAAATCATAACCACAATCAATTGAATAAAGGATCCCATTAAATAACACAAATAATTTAATTCACGCCTTGTATCTTGTTTTGAATCAATTCATTTTCTCTGTATTTTAAAACACAACTTGCGACGAAGAAGCAATTCGATTTTACAAGACTATTTGCGAACACTAGAACCTCAAGATCGACGTGAAGACGGAAACTCCACATGAAGTTACTGCCGAGATCATCAACGAAATATTGCTAGAATGGGCAAAGCTCTAGATGAAATTTTGTTGAATCTGTACAAGCCACCAAGAGCATTGAATTATGATTGGTTTGTTTAAGATTTTAATTGATTGTTTTTTTTTTAATTTTATCAACCAAAATTGGACCCATAACCTTTTTAAAATTCATTTTCTTTTTCGTTTGTTTAACTTCAAGGGCAAAACATGACTAAAATTTGGAGAAGAGAGTAAATGAGCATTTTAGACACAAAGAGAGTAGCTTAGTCAAAGATTCTCCAACTAAGAGTATATGAGTCATTGTTCCAAACATATAAGCAAATCTAAAAAATAAATTATAACGAAAGTGAATTGTCATATCTTAAAAAAGTAATTTCAAAAGAAAAGAAAAAACAAGCAACCCTAACAAAGACAAAGCCCAAACTTGTAAATGTACAAAAATCAATATGAAGTTCCTCCATTACAAAAACAACACCATTGTCGATAACCTTCAGAGATATTACTTGAACAAAATCAGAAAAAGTATCGTGGAGCATAGAACGATTCAGTTTAAATTGAAGTGAAAGTAGAATCAATAACCTTTAGAGATATTCCTTGAAGTAAATTAGAGAAGGATCATGGAGCATTGAAGCATTCAATTTAACCAGTTCGACGATTCTTCTCAGCTTTGCTACCTGATTCAAATTCATCATAGTCTCTCGAAGGAAAACCAAACCGGAAAGAGAGTTGTACTGCTTCAAGTCCCAACTTGGCTTGAGAATCTTTTCAAAGATTTCCAAACAGATCTCAACAAGTAAAAGATGTATCAAAATTTTGATTTAAGAATTTCCAAAATTTTAGACTGAAAGGGAGAGAGAGAATTCCTACCTTCAATTATGAAAGGGTTGAGATGGTGAAAATAAAGAAACGAGAGAAACTGAAAAATGGTTATGCCTTAGGGTTTTTTTCGAGAAAGAGGAAAAATAAGAAAAACGAAATTTTTGATAAGTGTTTGGCAGAATTAATTGATTTTTGTTTTCCGCTTAGTGTAAATTTTTTCTTAGCATTTATTAAATGCTATTCTATAGTAGCCAAAAATAAAAACTGATCTACAATAGCAGTATAGCAAACCGATCTATGCTATAATATTATCAATGTAAACATTTTTTGTAGTGGTCAAATGCAATTTGCAAGATACATAAGTCCACCAATAGCACTCATATAAGTAATTACTTAGATCCTAATACTTCCTCATTATCTTCATGGTGAGGATGGTTCGTTATCAATATTGAGTGATCTACTGACCATAGGAGTACTCAAACGAGTGGTTTTATCTATATAAAAGCAATTTAAGATCATTTTTGTATAATTCGATTGATATATGAAAATTTTATTCTGAAGATGCTTAATCTGGAGTCCAAGAAAATTTTTTGTCTATCCAAGATCTTTCAGTTCAAAGTCTTTTTTTCATATAAGTTCTTGCATCATTAATCTTAATTTGAGTTCCAATTATGTTTTGTCATTAACATATTACAAATTCAGATAAAATTTTTTGGATAAATATGTAAGGGCATATCCTTTACTCATCATATATTAACTTCAGCGACTATATCACATGCATACAAATTGTTTTAATCCGTAAATTGATCGCTTTAATTTGACCGAACATATCTCTTTAGGTTTTGAGCTTAATGCTTCAACACTTTAATCCTTCTATGATTTTCATGCATATATCATTATCTAGTGACCCATATAGTGTTCAAAGTGATTCAAAGCTTGGAGTTAATGGGACAATAAAATATTTTGTTAGTTTTTATTTTTCAATAAATTTGGGGGGTTTCAGTTTAATGGTTTTTATTGTAGGGCATAATGAGATCAATGTTTAATGGGTGTCCGTTACATTTCTTTGCTATATATTCATGTAATAGGATTTAGTCTTATGTAGACATGTGTAGACAGAAGATCAGAGAATAAAAGTTCATTCAAAAACGTGTTTGTTTTTTTCTTTGTTTGAACAAGAAAACTTGTTCTTTTTTATTCTTTGTTCGAACATAATTCTATCTCACCAACATTATGGTATCAGAGCAAAGGCCTCGGTCCCCTCTGTTCTTCTTTTTAGGAGAAAATGTATGAAGCCAACACATGCAATCGAACAAACCAGCAAAGTTTTAGTTATGCAGTTTGAAGGTGAAAAGTATCACCTTTGGAGTCTAAATATGAAGACGATATTTAGATCTCAAGAGGTTTGGGATTTTTTGGAGTCTAAGGAAAACATTTTCCAAATGAAGGGAGAGTACTCAGAACAAGATGTTTTTGGATTTAGCACAAGCAGTTACATATCAACTAGTCATGAAGAAGACTATAACCTGTCGCAGAGGACAGTGTGACAATTTGGATCACATTTTTGGATCTCACAAAGGCAGATCAAGTGGTCGTGGAGATGACTATGACCGTCGTAGAGGTCCGTCGTACATCAAAATACAAACAAAAGCAATAGTGAATGTCATTATTGCAAGATGTATGGTCACAAGCAGGTTGACTGTTGGAAAAAACAGAGAGAAGAGAAGCAAGCAACCTTCGTTGAGCAAGAAGATGTGCATCCTAGACTTTTCATGGCAAAAAAAAGTCTGGATGTGTCCATTACAATGTGGTATTTGGACAGTGGTTGTTCTAATCAAATGACAAGCATTAAGTCATTGTTTAGATATGTCGATGAGTTATACAAGCTCAAGGTTAATCGTGGAGATGACAAGGAAGTTCAAGTTGAGGGCATAGGAGTGGTGGCTGTTCAGAGTGCCAATGCTAAGATCAAATTGATCTATTATGTGTATTGCATTCCCGATTTAGTGCAGAATCATTTAAGTTTTGGACAAATGGTGGAAAAAAATTGTTCTATTTTTTATGGGAATGTGTGTCTTATCAAGGAAAACAAATCTGAATTCATGTTAGTAGTGGTGAGAAAGACATCTAACCATTTGTATCCATAAGAGTTGTCTTCTGTTGAAGCAAGTGCTTTGGTTTCCACGGTTGCAGAGTATTCCAAGTTATAGCACTTACGTTATGGGCATCTACATGAGAATGTGTTGAAGGCACTTAATCAAAAGGTTATTGTGGTTGTTTACCAAAGATTGATGGTCTTGAGTTGTGTGAAGGATTCTTTTATGGAAAACAAACGCACAAGTCTTTTCCAGTTGGTAAAGCAAGGAGAGCAACTCAATGTCTTGAGATTATTCATGCTGATTTATGTGTTCCTATGCAAACTACATCTCTTGAAGGAAGCAAATATTTTTTGTTGCAGACAGATGACTACAACATGATAAGTTGGGTCTATTTTCTAGAGAGTAAAGGAGAAGCATTTAAGATGTTTAATAAATTTAAGGCACTTATGGAGAAACAAATCGAGCAATAAGTTAAGGTACTGCGGACTAACAGAGAAGGTGAGTTCATGTCTGCAGAGTTCAACAAGTTCTGTGAGATAGAATGAATTCATCATAAGCTTACTACAACCTAGACACCAGAGCAAAACAGTGTAGCAGAGAAAAAAAACCAGATCTGTGGTAGAAATGGCTAGAAGCATGTTGAAACAGAAGAATCTGCCAAATCATTTTTGGGTAGAGATTGTTAAGAAAACAATGTATTTGCTGAACATTCCACCTACAAAAGTTATGGTAGACAGAACACCACACTAAGCATGGTGTGGAAGAAAACCTGATGTAAGTCACATAAGATTTTTTTGTAGTGTTGCTTATTCTCTTATAGATGTTCATCACATGAAAAAGCTTGATGAAAAATTTGAGAAATGCATAGTTCTTGGGTATCATTCACAAATTAAGGGATATAGATTGTATAATCGTGTGAGTGATAAGATTTTTAAAAGCAAAAACGTTACTATTAATGAATAAGCGGCTTGGATTTTGCGTGAAATTGATAGTGGTGAGCTTGGAGAAGTGTTCGTTGACACAAGTGCTGAACGAACAAAGAATCAAAGTCCAGCTGGTTCTAAAGCTAATACAATAGAAAATTCGGTCCCAAGTTCACCTAATTCTCGAAGTCACAATGTGTCAAGCAGCAATGCATATGAACATTCAAGTTCAAGTAAACCTCAAAAATTCAGATCGCTGAAGGAAATTTATGAGGTACAACAAGCTCGTTTTATTTTTGAGCCAGAAAATTTTAGTGATTGTAGCTGAGAAAGAAATAAATGAAGAGATCGCATCCATAGAGAAGACTCAAACTTGGCAGTTAGTTGAACTTTATGAAGGTAAACACTCAATTGGTGTAAAGTGGGTGTTTAGAACAAAGTATCATGCAGATGGTAGAAGTAAGCTTTAAGTCTGCAAGCTTGAATCAATGGAGAGTGTTGAAAAGTAATTCAAAACTTGAAGTTAATGGGACACTAAAGTGTTTTGTGAATTCTTATTTTACAATAAATTTGGGAGGTTTTAGTTTTATGGTTTTATTGTAGGTCATAATGAATCAATGGTTTAATGGGTGTGAGTTACATTTATTTTCTATATATTCATGTAATATGGTTCAGTGTTATGTAGACATATGTGTAGACAAAAGATTAGAGAATAAAAATTTATTCAGAAAACATGTGTTTTTTTTCTGTTTGAACAAGAAAACTTGCTTTCTTCTATTCTCTGTTCGAACACACCTCTGTCTCATCAACATATAGATATGTTGCCACAATATCTAGGAAATGCATCTCTAGATTTTTAGATGCCATTAAGTTGAGAACATAATAGGATCCATTAGCTAAGAATATATCTCTTCATAATCTATTCCTGATCTTTGAGAAAATCCTTGAGCAAGAAATCAGATTTTATATCTTATTACCTCATTTTTTTCATTCATTTTCCGATTAAAAAAACCTATATATACCCAACATGTTTTACATGTCAAGTATTGTGACAATAAGTCCAAAAACCTTTCTTTTGTTGAGGAATTTGACTCAGTGTTCATGGCCACTTTCCATGACACAAGTATGTAACCCATTCAATCTACATGACAATAGTCAGAATCCAAAATGTCTAAGATAAATTATAGTTAAGTTAACTTAGTCAAATAATTAGTATTAGTTAAGTTGGACCAAAGATTCTTCATTCTCTGCAACAATTAAAATGTATGTATATCAGTTCGATAATCACCACCAAAAATTTAACCAAATCACAACCTTTATAATAAAACGTGACTTACCCTTGTTCCCCACATCAAAAGTCTACCAATTTAGCCATTGACCATATTATAGACGAGCCAAGAGCATTTTTCATATACTCAACTTTGTCTGATGGTGTCCAAATTGTTGCATCATCTACTTTGACCACATCCACCGAAACTCTAGTTGCATTAGACCCTAAACGAACAAAATGGACCATATGTTGTGGATCAATTGAATGCACATGTCCCTCAGCAACAACATGCTTCTTGCTACCAATATCGATCAACTTGCATTTCTGGTTTTCTTATATACCTTCGGGACCATGTTTACAATGCCATGTTTACCAATAGAAATCAAATAAATCGAAAGAATAAAATCAGAAATATTTATATTCAAAAATCAGAATATAATATATAGCAGAGATATTCAAAACTGTGAAGCTAGTGTCTTTGTAGGAGACTTCAGACTAGTGGCTGGAAACTTCTGACCATAAGAGTCAGTATGGGACTTTAGATAGTCGATGCACATTTCTGACCATTAGATACTCCTGCATCTGATTTTTGTCTGACTAATTTAGTACTTGTTGAATATGTAGGTGATGTATCAAAGACAACTTTGTTGACAGGTGATGAGGACATCGTCTCTAGCAAGAATCTAGAAGAGATGCTAGCTGAACAAAACATAACAACCATGAAGGATCCTCTCAAGACAAGATCAGGAAAAAAGAGGCTTAGAGAAATATTTAACAAGCTCATACAAAGCTTACTGGCGCAAAGAGTTGAAGAAGAAGAAGGCGGACTTAAAGATAAAAGCATTAGAGCCGAAATGGAGCTATATGAAGGCCAAATGATGTTGTTCTCAATTCAGCCACTTATGGGCCCAACTTAGCACGCCTCAACACATACCAAAACATTGCTAAGATATGTGTTTCAATAAAATATATTCTATTTGTTCATTCTGCAGGATTTGAACTTTCAGTTTCTTTCCTTCTTTAGTACTAGCCATTGGATCATTGTAATGTTTTAATTATTGAGTACCTTAAGCCATCAATGTAATAAGATACTACTAGCTGCATGAACCATTATATAAGGTTCCCTTGGCATCTTTGTAACCTCACCTTTTAATCAATAAAGAATCACATTTCTTCTCAAAACCGAGAGTTAAAACACCTCAAGTTCTAGTCTTTTTGTGTGAGTGATATAAAGGCGACCCTAGATCAGACTTATCACAAGTTCTTCCATCACTTGTGTAGTGTCCAACGATCCATCATCAGCCCATTCTATCCACTCAATTACTTAGGGATTGACTTAAGTCCATCTAAAAAATTCATATCTTTCCACCAACTCTGTCACATGCTTCTCGAGGAAAGTGACTTGAGTCCATCCTTTTGAAGCCAACCTTTACCTTGTGAGAACATCTACCGGTTTTTATATCATTTTGGTATTAGAGCTGAAGTTCCAAACCAATTGATTTCTTTTCATAGCTTTTGTTATTTGCATTTATTGTTATTGTTTTCTATAAATAAAAAAAAGAACATAAAATTTCTATTTTATTTGTTTTGTTTCAATTTCATTAAAACCAAAAAGAATTTGATATTGTTTAGCTTTGTTTTGTTTCAGAAAAGAGAAAAGAAAAGAAAAAGGAGAAGGACACTTTACGGATCTACCCATCAAACCAACATGCTACACTTTCCATCTTTAGCTTATATTGATTTAGTTAAAAGTTAAGTCAGATTTTGCATTACTTCTGATTACTTTACTTAGTGATTAAGTTGATTTGAATTAACATTAACTTTGATCTGGTTTAAATTGGTTACATTTTTCTCTTCTCGACTCGGAACGAAAAGATAGCGAGGGATTGAACCTGAACCAATTTAATCTGAATTAAATTGGTCTAAAGACTTAATTTAAACCATAACTTGAATAGAACCCGAACTGGTTTCATATTTGGTTTAGCTTAATTAAATTGAACCATTAATCATCAATCGAATTTGGTTAATTCTTTTGTTTAAGTCTTATAATTTTTCCAAAGGCATTTGATCTTTCGGTTTAGTGATAGTACATGTCATAAGCCATGGCTGGAGATGTACCAAACCCAAACCCCACTTTACTCTAAGCTATAGAGGCCTTGTGAAATGATCTAGCTCCTTAGATTGGACACATAGATGCTCGAGTGTGTCGGCTAGAAATTCCTAGAAATTATAGGAATGAAAGAAACCATCAACATGAGACAAATGAGGATGATAATGCTAGTGAAGAGGAAGATGAAGAAGAGCCACGTATTGGTAGAAGGGGACTCAACCACAATAATGCTGAGGTAAACCAAAACACAAGCAAAGATTTGAAGCTAACCGCTCCCACTTTCAGGTCGGATTAATCCACAAGCATACTTAGAATGGGAAAAGAGAATCGAGTATATTTTTTACTACTATGAGTACAACAACTCCAAAAAGATTGCTCTAGTTTCAGCTCAACTCATTGATCACGCCTTATCAAGGGGGAATAGAGTTATTCAAGATAGAAGAAGAAATGATCTGCCACCTATTACCACGTGGGCTGCCATGAAATGAAATTTCTGCAAGAGATTTGTGCCACCACACTATTATAGAGAAATGCAGAAAAAGTTTATGCAATTATCTCAAAAGCATAGGAGTGTGGAAAAATATTTTGAGGAGTTTGAGAAGCTAAGAAACCGGATGGAACTAGATGAAGATGATGAGGTTTTTATGTTGTCATTTCATCGATGGTTTATAAGAAGGATAACAACAAAGGTGGAGAGACAACCATGTTGTTGTGCATGCTGAACAAGGCATTAAGCACAAGACAGCATCTGCCACTCTTTCCACAACCAATAACTCATGGAGTAATGCATACCTAAGGCCCATGACAAAGAGAAAGCCATAGAAACTGATTCTAAGGCCAAGAAACCCGCCTTTGATAATGCCAAGTCTTCAAGACTAGAAACATGTAAGTCTTCTAATCCATCTAGATCAAGATATATAACTTGTTTTAAATGTCAAGGCAAGGGACACTATGCATGGGAGTGCCCAAACCAACGTGTGATGATCATTACACCAGAAGGAGGCTATGAATCTCATGATGAGAAGGAACACATGGAGGCAACCGATTCAGAAGATGAAGTAGCTCTTTCAGAAACAGAAGACATGCTGGTGGTGTGTAGAGCTTTGAGTACTTTAAGTGAACCAGAAACAATGCAAAGAGTAAATCTATTCTTCACTCGTTGTACTATGAAAAACAAGGTATGTAGTATGATAATTGATGGTGGTTCTTGTACTAATGCTGCTATCAAAAATATGGTTGAAAAGCTAGGTCTTAAAACAAGCGAACACCCAAGACCATACCGTTTAAGATGGTTGTATTCCAACACTGAAATCGGAATAGTCGAGCAAGTCACCATTACTTTCAACAATTGGAAAGTATCAAAATGAAATTTTATGTGATGTGGTGCCAATGCAAGTAACCTACATACCCTTAAGCCCTCCATGACAGTTTTAATAGAGAGGTTATCCACAATGGTCGCACCAAGACTCATTCATTCACTCATAACCAGTGAAAATTTCAGCTTGCTCATTTGTCACCTTAAGAGGTACATGAGATGCAATCCAAATATACTACTACGTATAAAGCAAGTAAAACTAACCTTTACAGCACTCTTAGTACTACTTTCAAAGCATTAGACCATAAACAAATAGTGCGACTAAAGGTATTCAAAGATATGATGCTCAGAGGATCCATAGAGATATAACTTTCACCAGAAATCTCTTCCTTGTTAAACAGGTTTAAGGATGTGTTTCCTGAGGAGATTCCAGCTGAATTACCACTTATTAGGGGAATTGAACATCATATTGATCTAGTTCCAGGAGCTGCATTGCCTAATAGACCAGCTTACCAAATGAATCCAATGGAGACAAAAGAATTGGAAAAGTAGATTCACGACTTAATGACTAAAGGATACATTAGAGAAAGCTTGAGTCCATGTGATGTACATGTTCTATTAATCCCCAAGAAAGATGGATCATGGAGGATGTGTGTAGATTGTAGAGCCATTAACAACATCACCATCAAATATAGACACCGAAATCCACGGTTGGATGACATGTTAGATGAGCTACATGGAGCAACCATATTTAGCAATGTGGATTTAAGGAGTGGCTACCATCAAGTCCGAATAAAAGAAGGAGATGAGTGCAAGACTGCCTTCAAAACCAAGCAAGGTCTTAATGAGTGGCTAGTCATGTCATTCGCCCTTACCAATGCACCATGCACATTCATGAGGTTAATGAACCAACTTCTAAGAGCCTACATCATTAAGTTCATTGTTGTTTACTTTAATGATATTTTAATATACAAAAATGTTTGATGATCATGTGAGGCACCTCGAATTAGTACTTGAGACACTTTGAAAGGAGGGTCGCTATGGAAACTTTAAGAAGTGCACATTCTGCTCTAATGAACTAGTTTTCCTAGGTTTTGTTGTAAGTTCTCAGGACCTACATGTGGATCAAGAGAAGATCAAAGTTATACACGAATGGCTAAATACCTACAACAATTTGACAAGTTATAAGCTTCCATGGACTAGCTAGCTCCTATAAGCAATTTATCAAGGATTTTTGCACACTAGGTGCACCTCTAACTGATGGGGATCAACTCAAGAAACCGCATTCCAACACCTCAAAGATCGCTTGACTCATACACCATTTTTGGTACGTACTAACTTTGATAAGACATTTGAAATTGAATGTGATGCTTCTGTTCTTGGTATAGGTGCTGTTCTAACTCAAGGAGGACGACCGGCAGCCTATTTTAGTGAAAAGTTAAGTGGAGCAACCTTAAACTACCCAACCTATGACAAAGAGCTATATGCTTTGGTGAAATCCTTGGAAACATGGCAACATTACCTACTATCAAAGGAGTTTTTCATCCACACTAATCATGAGACATTAAAGCATCTAAGAGGCTAAATAAAACTCAAAAGAAGACATGCTAAATGGCTGGAGTTTGTGGAGACATTCCCTTACATTATCAAGTACAAAAAGGGAAAAGACAACATAGTTGCTGATGCTTTATCAAGGAGACATGTTGATCACCAAAATGGAAGCCAAATTGTTAGGATTCGAGCATATGAAGGATTCTTATGAAGAAGACCCTAACTTCGGTCCCATCTATCAAGAGTGTCTTAAATTACCATGATGTTCTTTCTATACTCATAATGGATATCCTTTTAAAGAGAAAAAGCTTTGTATTCCACAGGGATCAATCAAAGAGCTGCTAATAAGTGAGGCACATGGGGGAGGACTCATAGGCCATTTTGGAGTTGATAAAACTCTAGATATTTTGGTGGAGCACTTCTTTTGGCCTCATTTGAATAAAGATGTGAGATGGTTCTCTTTAAAATGCATCACTTGCCATAAAGCCAAATCTAAGTCACATCCATATGGTTTATACATGCCTTTACATATTCCTACTATGCCATGGGTTGATATATCCATGGATTTTGTTCTTGGCCTACCCAAAATCCAAGGAAATGATTTTATCTTTGTTGTAGTGGAAAGGTTCTCAACGATGGCTCATTCCATTCCATGTGCCAAGACAAATGATACCACTCATACTGCTGATCTATTTTTTAAGGAAGTTGTACGCCTACATGGGATTCCAAGGTTAATAGTTTTGGATAGAGACACCAAGTTCTTGAGCCACTTTTGGGAATTTCTTTGGAGAAAAGAACTAAGCTACTCTTCTCTACCACATGTTATCCACAAAATTATAGGCAAACTGAGGTTGTAAACATGCCCTTATCCACTCTTTTAAGAGCCACTTTGGTAAGAATTTGAGAAATTAGTTAGATTGCATTACATTTGTTGAATTCGCTTATAATCATGCTAACCACTCAACTATTAAGCTTTCCCAATTTGATATTGTGTATGGTTTAAACTAGAAACACCATTAAACCTTGCACCTTTTCCCCCTCTATAGTATAGTAACCCGGATGGAGAAAGCAAGGCAAAAACAATCAAGAAGTTACACAAAAAGGTGAAAGAGAAGAAAACCTCAAACTACATCTGATAAAGGATGCAAGGAGGTCATCTTTAGTCTAGTAGATTATATTTGGGTTCATATAAGGCCATAGAGGTTCCCAAACAAGAGGAAAAGCAAGCTAGCACCTAGAGGAGCCGATCCATTTTAAGTGCTAGAAAGAGTCAACAACAATGCATATCTTCTTGAGCTGCCATGTGAATTAACCATATCACCCACTTTCAATGTTGCTGACTCAGCTCCATATGTTGTAGATAGAAGTGTTTTGAGTCCAGAACCTTCTCAAGAGGGAGGGAATGATGAGGACATCATAACTAGCAAGAATCTAGAAGAGATGTCAGCTGAACAAGACATCACAACCATGAAGGATCCTCCCAAGACAAGATCATGAACTAAAAGGCTTATAGAAATGTTTAACAAGTCCATAAAAAGCTTATTGGTGCAAAGAGTTGAAGAAGAAGAGGTCGAACTTAAAGATGAAAGCATTAGAGTCCAAACAAAGCTATTTGAAGGCCAACTAATGTTGTTCTCGTTTCAGACATTTATGGGCCAAAATTAGGACGCCTCAACACTTATCAAAACATTTCTAAGGTATGTGTTTCAATAAAATATGTCTTGTTTGTTCATTTTGCAGGATTTGAACTTTCACTTTCTTTTCTTATTTAGTAGTAGTCGTTGGATCATTGTAATGTTTTAATTATTGAGTATCTTATGCCATCAATGTAATAAGCATACTCCTAGCTTCATGAACCATTGTAGCCGTGTAACCTCACCTTTTGATCAATAAAGAATCACATTTATTCTCAAAACTGAGAGTTAAAACACTTCAAGTTCTAATCTTTCCTTGTGAGTGATATCAAGGCAACTCTAGTTCAGACTTATCACAAGTTCTTCCATCATTTGTGTGGCGTCCGACGATACGTTAGCATTCCATTCCATCCACCGAATTTCCTAGAGAGTGACTTAAGTCCAACTAAACAATTGCCATCTTTCCACCAACTCGATTGCATTCTACTCGAGGATAGTGACTTGAGTCCATCCTTTTGAAGACACCCATCACCTTGTGAGAACATCTTCCGGTTCATACATTTATAGGCCATGGTACATAAGAATGTAGACAGTCATCCAGGTACGTCATATCTACTATAGGTCTCCATATAAATGTTTTAGCCATATGTACCACATTGACAAAAACTTTCACTGCCTTTGGTCCAAGAAGAAGTCAGATTCACTAGTGCATTATGTTCTTGTTCCTGCCAGCGTCTCTTAGCCACAACTAGATCATTTGTTGACAAATCAAGATGTTTACATTTGTTCACAAAATTGTTCTTGGGCACTGTAACGACACATTCAAACAACAATATATCTGTGTTATATATCATAACTATGTATACTAATGTAAAATTATGTTACTCATAAACATTAGCAGTGGTGTAATGTCTTCTAGTTGGACCACCTTTTCTAGACTTACATACTTAGATGCATGCCAAGCAATCATTCGTCAAATATCATCTTTAATTGTGGACATCTTATCTGCAGGTCTCCAAAGAAAAGCTTCTCGCTTGGTTTCATTTTCGACTAAGACCTTGATGTCCATAGGGTCTAAGCGACATTCATTAATCATATCATTCGGATCTTCATAAATAATTTGACCATGAGCTACATTATCATCACTTCCACACTAACCGATCAATAAAAAATTTGGTTGCAATCTTTTATTCATAATATACTCAAAGTCAATTATAATAACATGTTAGAACACCAAGTTAAATAAAAATAATAATAATGAATTCATACAAGTGACTCACTCTTGCAGCTGAGTTTTCACCAAATTCATGTTCTTGTCTATGTATTGATAAAAACTAAAACAATTCAAATCTGATTCCAGATTATAAGATGTATCTTGTATCTTATTATATAAAGTTGGATCTGAAAGTTACTCATTAACATGATGATTTCACGTGTCAAAATCCAACGATCATGAATTTTCATGTATTTATTTATTTTTAAAAAATGATAAAACAGATTTTAAATATATTTTTTCAATATTTAGCTTTATCACAAAATTATTTTCTTTTATCCTAATCCTAACAAAATATAATTATCTAAATATTTCCTAAATTTTTATTTGTATACATAATCCTAATCTAAAAAGGATTTATATTCATAATCGTAATCTAAATGGGAATTGTGATTACCAATTGCTATATATACATAAACACATAAAATATTTTTTCAATTTTCTAAAACTTTTCAAGCTCTCTCCAACATAATTATTTCTCTTTCGTTTACATCCTACGCAATCAAGTCAAACAAGCAAAAAATGTTAACAGTTTAAATTTAATGTATCATTATTTTATTTTACTATTATTAACATGATATCTTATCATCTTATTATACAAAGTTAGGTTTCAAAGTTACTCATTAGCATGATGATTCCACCTGTCAAATCTAATGATCAGAATTTTTCCTATATTCACTCATTTAAAGAAAATAAATAAAACTTATTTTTAAATAGATTTTTTAATATTTAGCTTTATTACAAAATATTTATTTTTATCCATAATGCTAATATAAAAATAATTCTAAATCATTATATTTATTTATTGTCACAAAATAAAAATAATTATAAATGTTTATCTTCTGTTAAATATAAAATATATTAAAAACATTATATTAAAAATTTTCTTTAAAAACCAATATATATATATATATATATATTGAATAATATTGTCTATATATATAAAATCCTAATTTTAAAAAATTCTAATTTAAAAGGAAATTAAGAATATTAATTGTTAAAAAATTAATTCTAACAAAAAGTAGTTCTAAATACTAATCTAAGCGTATAATAAAATAAAAATATATTACAAATTACATTAAAAACACAAAATTATATATATATATATATATGATATTTTGATTTATACCAGTCTAGCTATATACATAAATCTTATTTTAAAAAAATTTCTAATATAAAAGAAAATTGAGAATATAAATTGTTAAAAAAAATAAGTCTAACAAAAAGTAATTTTCATTATTAATCTATTTTAATGAACATTTATCAATTTTAATAATCATAACATAAAAATTAATTTATTTATTTTAAAATTTGTGAATTAAAATAATTTTATATTTAAAAAATACAATTATGAAAAAAGAAAATGCAAATGTTTTACATATGAATAAAAAATAATTACCTAGAGACTATAATTATGAAAAATATTTACTCTCTCTCCTCATTTTACTCTCTTTCCTCATTTTACTCTCTCTCCTTATTTTACTCTCTCCTCATTTTACTTTTGCTCCTTTTTTACTCTCTCTCCTCATTTTACTCTCTCTCTTGATTTTACTCTCTCTCCTCATTTTAGTGTCTCCTTCTTTTTACTCTCTCTCCTCATTTTACTCCCTCTCCTCATTTTACTCTCTCTCCTCACTTTACTCTTTCTCCTCATTTTACTCTCTCTCCTTTTTTTACTCTTTCTTTATTATACTCTCTCTCATTTTTTTACTCTCTCTCCTCATTTTTCTCTCTCTCCTCATTTTACTCTCTCCTCATTTTGCTCTTTGTCCTCATTTTACTCTCTTTCCTCATTTTACTCTCTCTCCTCATTTTACTCTCTCCTTATTTTACTCTCTCTCCTCATTTTATTCTCTCTCCTCATTTTCCTCTCTCTCCTCATTTTACTCTTTCTCTCTCTTTTTTACTTATCTCCTTTTTTTTCTTTCCCAATTTGTAAACAACTAAACTCATGTATTAAAATAAAAACAAATATCTAAAAATATCAACAATTATTATAAAAGATAAAAAAATTAAACTATTAAATTTCCAAAAATAATTAACGGGTTACCCATGAACCCGTCCAAACCCATTAAATAAAATAGTTAATAGGTCAACCCGACCCATTAAGTAAGTGGGTCATAGGTTAACCACAACCCATTAACACTTAAACTCATTGGATAATGGGTTGGTTGGGTTGGGTTTACCCATTTTGACACCCCTACCTATAGTAGTCTTTATATAATAAGATAATTTTATGTGATAATATTATTGACATTAGTCTTTATAAATTAAGATTATCAACATTTTCTTTATATATTAAGATTGTCTTTAATATAAAAAGATTAGTCTTTATTAGATAGTCTTTATATAATAAGATATATTCTTTTCCTAATAACAGAAAATAATTATCTAAAAATCTCTTAAATATCTATTTGTACACATAATCTTAATCTAAAAGAGAATTGTGAATATCGACTACTATATATACATAAACACATAGACGATTTTTTCTATTCTCTCCAACTTTTCAAGCTTTCTCCAACTTATTTTTTTCTCTTTTGTTTACATATAACACATTCAAGACAAACAAGAAAAAAAGGTAAATACTTTAAATTTAATGTATCATTATTTTGTTTTACTATTATTAACATGATATCTTATCATCTTACTATATAAAATTGTATCTCAAAATTATTCATTAACAAAAAATTTCCACATGTTAAATCTAACGATCCTATATTTTGTATTATCATATCCCATTATATAAAAATAGGTTTTTAGAGTTACTAATCAATGAGATTGTTCCATGTGTCAAATCCAATGATCAAAACTTATTCTATATATATGTTTTTTATCAAAAAAATAAAATAAAATCTTATTATATAAAGTTGGGTTTCAGAAGTTATGAATCACCGAGATTGTTCCATGTTGCAAATCCAACGATTAAAAATTAATCTTTATTTACGTTTTTTTAAATCAATAAAATCATATCCTATTATATAAAGTTGGTTTTCAAAAGTTACAAATCAACGATATTGTTCCATATTTCAAGTCCAACGATCAAAAAATATTTTGTATTTAAATTTATTAATAAAAATCATATTATATAAAGTTGAGTTTTAATAGTTACTAATTAACGGGATTGTTCCACATGTCAATTTTGTTTGGAAAAACATATCCCATAT
Organism: Lepidium aucheri; assembly: GCA_900406435.1. Taxonomy (NCBI): domain Eukaryota; kingdom Viridiplantae; phylum Streptophyta; class Magnoliopsida; order Brassicales; family Brassicaceae; genus Lepidium; species Lepidium aucheri. The sequence goes on from OVBA01000869.1 coordinate 27,714, forward strand.
TTATATTTTATTTATAAAAATATAAAATCAAATCTTTTTATATAAATTTGGGTTTCAAAAGTACTAATAACGTGATTGTTTCATATTTCAAATCCAACGATAAAAAATTATTTCATAATTATATTTTATATAAAAAAAGAGAAAACCAAATCCTAATCCTATATTATTATATAAAGTTGGATCTCAAAGTTAGTCATTACCTAAATTCTTTCACTTGTTAAGTCTAATGATCCTAAATGTTGTAGTATTTTATATATTTTTAAATATATTTTTCTTAAATATTTATATTTAACACAAAATATTTATTTCTATACACAATATTAACATAAAAAGATTGTAAATAATTATTTTCATTTATGATTGTATAAAAAATTATATGTATTTATCTCATAAAGAGAATCAAGTAAAATAATATTAAATTTTTATAAACATATAAGTAAAAGTTGTATTTGCTTATTATACTGTAAATAAATTATAATTTAAGATATGTAAATATTAGTTTAGCATATAAATTTTGTATTGTTTTAAAAAATGTTATTCTCTTTTTTGTCAACCATTATATAATAGGATTCAAACACCCATAATCATGGGTTTGAGTTTACGTATTGATGATTACGGGATGTCAGTCTTGCACATCGGAGTAGAGTGTTTACTCTATGATTAAAAAAATAGGGATCCAATAAATGCCAAAAGTATAATTCAAAAACACTCGTGCCTAGTTCTAATATATAGAAGTATTTTACTTGATTATGCCTTCTCAAAATTATCTTATAATCCATTAATCTTTTGTTGGAGTTGAACCTAATTAGCTTACATGTCATTCATGTACTTATTGTTTACCTGGAAACAAGCTAGTTTGGTCTTTGTCATGTTCATGTCTAAAGCCCTTAATCAACCCCGATTATGAGGTCCTAATACTTGGCTTAGTGTGTTATTTTCATGATTTGTCTTTAAGAATGGATTACCATTATTGATTATCTCTGCTACTTTTTGCTGCAAATTCAATACTAGAATCAGTATATGAAAAGCACTAACAAAACTGTAACCAAACAGTTTATAGTAGATAACTCATAGTCTTTTCAACTGCGTTTGTATTCACTGGTGTACCATCTTAATTGATATGAGACTTAACTCAAACCTTTAATCTCGATATTTCTGATGGATCTGTACTATTACTTTTCTTGGAAAAAATTGAGAATACTATATCAATTGAGGAAACTATTGAGAATTAAAAAACAGATCTGAATCATATTATGCTTACGTTTCTACTGCTAGGCTAACCATTTCTTTGCGGCTACAAGTATGCGAAATTTGTTTGTTTCTTCTTTCTTTGTAGCTATCGCTCACACCCTAACAAAACCAATGTTATATTTACTATATGACTTAACAAATAAACTTAATTGAATGAATTAATCCCTTAAATGCTTGATTAGTTTTGAGCTTAACAAATTTACGCCAATCAAATGGAGAAATATTCTTTAGTCGTATATTCATTCTTTGTTGATTATTTCCAGCTTTATTAATATGAGATACCATTCGCAATTTTTACGCCTCCATTAACAGCCCATATGTTTCATCATTGTAATCTTTTGATACTCTTCGTTTAGCTCAAACCTTACTTGTACAAAATACAATCCAAAATAAAAAAACCAGTATCAAAAGATACATAACTTGGAAGCATGATCTATATACACAATCTGATTAATGAGCTCCAAATTATATTTGAACCTAAATACTTAACCCAGACACAAAAATTCCATTACAACTATGAATTGAGAAAGCTGTCTTGATTTCTAAATTTAAACTGTAGGAAATCAGCTCCAATGGAAGCAATCTAAGCAACTCGAAATCTGATGTATAAGAAATAAAGTATAAGAAGGAGTTACGATAAAAGAAAACTATTAAAACCTTTAAGTGAAACATTACTATAGTCGTAAACTAAGGTTAAGTTTCAAGATACTGTAACCTGCACAAATTTTTCCAGAGAACCATTTTGATACCTTCGCCAATCTTTGTCCATTTTTCAATAGTGTACAGTACATCTTCACGCACTAATGGCTCTAGGTATGATGATAAAGTAACTGGCCTAGGACCATAAGATTCTCCAACTACATGAATATTCAATCGAACTCTGCTGTTTGGATCTTTGGTGATATCTTTCATCCTTGCTGGTCCCCACTGCTTCTTCTGCTTGTGCTCAGTTGTGTGGTCAAAATCTGTAGACAATTCAAGCTCGCCTACCTGTTCATCGTCATTACATACTTTATCAGCAGCTGGATTATCTACAACAATATGATCAGTCTCTATCATATCAATTTGAGCTGAATCTATCAAAGGCTGCTCAGTTTGTACTCGGTCTTCAGCCGGAAGCTCATTACCATAAAGGCCATCAAGTACAATAGTCTCAACATGTTTGACCTCCACATTGGAATCCTTGTGCTTATTTCTTCCACACATCTTGGTCTGATTTCCCATATTAGTTCACCTGAAAGAAATGAAAAACAAAGAAAAAAGACAGTCACTAGGATATAAACTCAATAATCAAAACAATCATATGTCAAAGACAGTCACATTACAAAACAACCAAACAAGTACATACACATAGACAGCATATTATAAACTCAATAATGAAAACAATCATATGTCAAAGACATTCACATGACAAGAAAACTACGCAATTACAGACACATAGACAATATGATTTAAACTCAAGAATCTACATTTAAGACATAGATCCCTTCACAATCAGTTCTAGCATTTTCTACTTCATCCATATCAAAATCTGTTGCAATGTTTACGCCAACATATGGCAGTAATCTCCCAAAGTCCACAATTCCATCATGTACATCTTCTTTGTCAGTGTATCTTCTTGAAGGACTTCTCATAACCATATGCCAATTTATGACTCATCTTTTTGTACATAGAACACTTGCCTTGCTTGAGATGCCAATATATAAGGATATCTTGCAAAAGAGACTTAACTATAATTCAGATTTACTAGTGTGATACCTTCTTCTGTTTTAACTCTATTACACCTTTTAACATTGGTGCGTAAAAGACATTATAGTCTAGCAATATAATGTCAGTAATTCTACTGTAGTATGAAAGCAAATCAACGACTTGAGAGGTGTCTTTTGCACTAGATCTACTCACTATTGTAGCCTTGTAATAAACTTCACTATTCAGTTTTTTCCTATCAATAGACCTTGTATGATATCCTTCCCTATTCACTATAAAACCTGTATACAACCGTGCAGAAATATGTGGATCGTATGCCAACCATTTAAATGTTTCACCATATTCCTTTGAATTAAGAGGTACCTAACAAAGTAACAAGGAATTCAAAAAATTTCTTGCACGTGATGTTATCAGAAATCAAGAATTGTTAATTCATTATAACTTTCCTTTTGTTTTAACCAAGTTGCAAAATTATGAGTATGCATACATACTTTGCAATGTTGATGAATCACGCTTGCATCTTACATTTATGTCTTGTAAGTACTGCAAATGCTCACTACAATGTAAATAGATTGGATTCACTCTCTGATTTGTAATTAATAAATAGAAATATAAATCACATCAAAAGTTACTCCATGAAAGGATCCACGATAGTATTTTCGATAACAACAAGGTGTACTGCTTTAGCTCCATCTCACTAAAATTGAATGAAGTTCTGGCAGATATTAGACAACCCTCCAATATAGGACTGTTCTCATACTCTATATTTCTATCTAACTTATCTTGTACATTTGTTGACTTCTTTAAAAATTAACTACAAAACTGAATTCACTCCTTATCAGGATATGCTTCAGCTATACACCCTTTGGGTCGTGAATGGTTTCTCAAAATCTTTTCAAAACCTTCATATAACTTGTCACATGAAAAACAGAATAATAATTAGCCTACAAATAGAATCGAATTACTATATAATCATTATAAATACTGAAAATATGGTACAAAATTTACCTCTCAAATAAATACATTCATCTAATATGGACTGGTCCACCTAGCCATGCTTCTCTTCTAAGATGTACCATCAAATGAACCATTATCGAAGAAGCTTGGAGGGAAGTATCTCTCTAACATACATAAAGTTTCAACAATCTCTACATCCACTGAGATAATATGTTTCTTATCTATTACTCTCCGACACAATTGATTGAAGAATGCAGATATGCATAGAATTGCTACCCTAGTACCTTTAGATAGCAAACCTCAAAGTGCAATTGGAAGTGCAATTGGAAGAAGTATATGCATTAACACATGATAATCTTGTGACTTAAGACCTGAGACCTTACAGTCTTCTAGTGATACACCTCTGGATATATCTAAACAATATCCATTTGGTCCTTTAAAGTCGTACAGTCTCTTGCAAAAGATCTCCTCTCATTTCAATGGAGACCAACGTGCTAGAGGTAGATATGTATTGTTTCCTTGGATTTTAAAATGCAAATCATTTCTAATCCCTAGATTCTCGAAATCTTTACGAGCCTGCAAGCTGTTCTTCGATTTTTCACAATGTAACAATGTGGATACATTACATGCAGTCACATTTCTTTCAACATACATTACATCCAAGTTGTGCCTTACTGAAAGTTCCTATAGTATACATATACAGTAAACAAACTCATTAGTTAATAAAGATGGATTGTTATAATGTACTAAATAAACTAATCAATATTATAGTAGAAATTTCCTCCCAATAAGGTAGTTTAAAAAATAAACTTTTTCTTCCATCTTAATAACTCTTTCTCATCCATATTTGATTTGTTCTCTTCCTCTAATTCACTAGAAAATCGCCACTCTCAGATTCAAATCTACAACACTCACTCTTTCTTATCTTACTTGCAAATTTTCTATTATTACCAAAGTCATTTATGTAATTTCTAAGATTTTTTAAAATATCATGACCAGTTAGTTTTCTACTAGTTCTCCATGCTCAACATTTCCATCACCATGATTTCTTCCCTCTAAAACTATGTTTTGGTGGTAGACAGTTTCTGTTACACATGTAGACATGTTTTTTTACTAAACTTCAACCACATACTATTTGTATGTTTTCACATAATGGACAGTTCATCTTACCCTTTACCTCGCAGCTTGCAAGGTTCCCACATGCATGAAAGTCACTTATTGTCTAGAGCAACATTTCCTTAAGGGTAAAATTTGACTTTTTCAAGGCGTCATATGTTTACTCCCCTTTATTCCATAGTTGATTAAGATCCTTTATCAATGGCTCTAAGTTGACATCAATACTATAACCATGCTAATGTGGACAAGGAATCAAAAGGGTTAGCATGATGTTTTCTTTTTTCATGCACAAATCAGGTGGCAAGTTGTAATTTACTATCAACAGATGCCAGCAGCTGTAATTGGAATTCTTCATATTGAATGAATTAAATCCATTTGTTACCAGTCCTAGCCTTATGTTCCTTTCTTCAGATACAAAGGCTGGGTATTTGTCATTCATATGGTCCCATGTAACTGAATCGATATGATGCCATAATTTCCCATTGTCACTCTTATTCTTGTAATACCACCTCAAATCTTTGGCCATTTTGTCAGATCTATACATTCTCCTCAGCCTAAAGATTATCAGAAAGTATCGTAGTACTTTCTGTGGGACCCCTTTTCTTACTTCATCGTTGTGTATATTAGTCTTCCATCTTGAAGCCTTTCATTTAGGACAACTATCGAGCTTCTTCTATTTTTTTTCCTGAATAGATAGCAATCATTGACACATACATGAACTTCTAGTAACCCATATCAAATGATTTCAAAATTTCTTAACATCATACAGTGATGTGTGTAAGACATTGTCTTCTGGTAACATATCTTGCAATGTTTCAAGCAGATCATTGAAGCTCTTGCCATACCAACTATTCTACATTTTGACTCTTGAGTCTGAATCATGAGATAATTGCCGACAACTTACTATGATTTATACAAGATGGATACAATGGTGTTCCAGCATCTGCAAGCTTCATAGGGAACTCATCTTCTTTCTTATCCTCACCCTCCACAATCTCATTGACATCAGCTTGACTACCAAATTGATCCAACACCTCAACAGCCTGATACAAACCTAATATCTCATCTTTAAACTAACACAATTTCTCTTCACTTTCAATCCCTTTCTTCAGTTCTCCATGATTATACCAATCATAACTCGTCTTGTAAGCCTTATCCATTCCTCTTCTTACAAGGTGATCAACTACGACACTACCAGGGTGATAATCTATGTTGCGACAGTCAATACAAGGACATATAATCATGTCTACGTATTCCATATCTGCAGTTACTGCTGCTGTTAGTTTTCTTTTTGTTTGGTTACAAGCAAGCAATTAAAATTCAACAAGCGCAAACAACTCATCATCAAAGTTTTTGATGATCGAAACCACAAGAACTTAGAATCAACTCAGTAGGACTTACAAGACTCAAAACTAAGATAAGGAAATCAAAGTTGGGAATTGGAAACTACAAGCACTAAGAAAGATTAAACCAAACACAAATAAACATAAGCAAAACAAAAGCAACTAGAAATGAAAGCAAATGAAATCAAATAAACAAGATAATGATCAAGCAAATAACAATGATAAAAGGGCAAATGTTCTTAGGAAAGATAATGATCTAGACATGTCACTTAATCAATGATGCAACAAGGTACAATAATGAGTAGCCTAGAACATGAATCACTAAGCTAGATCAACCCACTCTCATGGCATTGATCTCTATGTTAATCAAGAGAATTTTCTAAACTCTCATTTGAAAACAAATCTACCAAAAAGCATTAAAAACAGGTTCAATAAGTTCACTAATCCCCTAGACATCATCTCTCAAAGGCCTAGGAAGAAAAGCTCTGAAATAGATCATTGGGGAATTTCATTGAACACCTCTCGGGCGATGATCTTCCTAGCCTCTATTTTTAAGTGATCAAGTTGAATCTAGCATTAAGAGCACCTAAATAGAAGGAATCTAACAACCTAAGCATCAATGGTCCATTACCCAAGCCTAGATCTTCCTAAACTTCAACCATTCTAATGACTACTCACACATGATTGATTCGAAAATAAAAGCAAATGAAATGATAAACATGAACATAATGAAAATGAAAATGAGATAGGGATTAGAGAGTTCTCAGGAAGAGTGATCCAACAAGTCTCCAACCTTATCTCTCTCAAACTCTCTCTCAAAATGCTCTTAAAAAACCTTATAAAAACTTAGAGTATTAAAATGTAAATGCTGCTTGATGACCCTAAAATATGCCATAACATGTTTATATCCATAAGATTAGGGTTAAAAATCCATAAGAAAACAAACCGGATTGACCCGGGACAATCCATAAGACTAGGGTTTGAGTAGTTGGGTCGACCAAGTGGTCGAGGTGAGGTGTTCCAGATAGAAGAGGCTGGACAAGTGAGTTAACCAAGTGGTCGATGTGGGATCGCATGTTGGATCAGAAACTTGCGGTCAAACACGCTATCGAGGATTTGGTCGATGTGAAATTGTATTCCTGGGAGGAGAGGTCGGACATGGGTATCGAATGTGCGGTCTTTGAGAGAACGCATGTGATCCGGATGTCCCTACCAATTGATTGACCGGCTGAGGTCGATCCCAAGGATAAATTCCTCATTTGTTATTGTTCTTCATCCAATCCAAGCCTCCAAGTGAATTATCCATTCCATAAGCTCCAAGCCTCCAAATTAGTGCCTCCAATCACCTAAAAAGAACTCAAAATAAGAGAATATGCAAATGCATGACCTAAGAAACTCAAATGCATGAATTATGCACAAAATAATCTAAAATGAGACTAAATACAAGCTATATGAATGTAATACAAAATGGTAATGAAAAATCGCATAATATATACATATATCACAACTAAATCCAAATCCAACCTCAACCTACACATACATTCAAATCCACCATTCTTTTTGACATTCATTAATCCGTAAACATGAATCATACTATGCACATTCAATAAACTCATTTGGCTAAAGAATATGTTAAGAGATAAAAGTGATGTCGTCTCATATAAGGCTAAAAATGTTCCATGCAAGGATCTCTCTATTAATGAAATGAGCTAAGCAGAATGCTAAAGGTTAATTCCAATTGATGCATACAAAGATAGAATCTCACCTACCCAAATATCCACAATCAAACCTAATACTAAAGCTACATCTAATCCCCAATAATCCTATTTTTCTACCCTTTCTCTCAAGGGATTTCTAACTTTCCATTCATTCCTTTCCTTTGGATCACATCACAACGTTTTTTTTCTTTATTATCGTTATTATAATTATTCTAAGGAGAGGGGCTTCAACACATATGACATCTAGCGGATTTGGTTTTTCCTTTATACTATGGTTCAACTTCCTTTTCATTACTTGTTTATTCCATTTATTCCTTAAAGACCCAATGAACCACTTAATCATTTCATTGCTCCAAAACTTTTTACTAGACCATTTACTTTACTTTTATTACCTTTCTCTCTTATTGATATCCTTTGAACATTTCTTTCTTTCTTTCTTTCCCTTTTCCAAGCATTTCCATTATAAGCACAAAACATATACACCCTCTCACCAAGATCAATTCCCCACCTAGTCCTATTCAATCCAAAAAGTGTGAATCGAAACTACACGAGAACTATCTTTATCATCCAAAACCTAACACTTCTGCCAAGCTCATTCCAAAATAAGGCTTTAACTCACACCAAACAATGGTGGCTTGAAAGAAGATTAAGCTAAGGGTGTGAAAACCGATTTTGATGTAACCAGCTACTTGAACCACGAAGAGTGGCAAATGATAAAAGAATTCCAAGTATGTATGTGTAGTCCATGAGTTCAAATGCAATGCATATCATGATAATTGCAAGTCAAAATTATGTTCTAATAAATAAGGAATGGCCTAAAATTACAACATGCTTCAACTAAGGTGAACCTAAAATTGAACATTCCAAGCGTGGATCAATCTTACCTTTCAACAAGCAATTTATGCATCAAACAATTAGTAGCTAGAGCACTGAACTTAGCAAATAGTTCATCAAGCTTATAAAGGCAATATCATCATTGTTCACATGCAATCCTAAATGCTTCTTATGACTCAATCTTAAATAATTTGTCAATGCAACTATATGCTTGTTTTTGTGATTTTAATGACCAACTATGTCCTCTTCCCCAGACTTACTTCTTACCGTTTCGGTGAGAAAGCAAACACAAGACAGAGAGACCTCAACAACAAAAGTAATAATGCCAAGAAAAATTAAAACTATGTACAAAAGTTGGTGATTGGTACCTTATAGGTCCAGTAAGGTATAGCAAGATAATCTCACAATAGTGTCCTTACACCCACCATTCTACAATTATGATCGCTTGCATTTTTAGCCCATGTCCGAACCCCAACAATCTTGCATGCCAAGATATATATAAGGTTGATATCCAAGCCTTGAGGATACTTGAACATTGGTGCTCCATCAACCATCAGGAAAGGGTACAGCCCCTTGTATAACAAGCACAACTCAATGGGTTTGATCGTCCTCGTTTCAATCCTTGCGCAAATAGTGTTTGCTACGAACTTAGTAACAATTCCTTATTTCGAATCAACCTATTCTTCAGAGATCTGGTAGTGGTCCATGTATCTATCAACTCACAAAAATTGTTAGCTTCCCTAAAATAATCAAAGCAAGTACTGCTTCCACAGTGAAATCCATAGACTTCACAAATCCCCATGATCGAAATTTGGTGATTATCTCCGTGCAACTTAAAACTCAAGCTTCCTTCATCCGGTTTTGGATTATCAAAATCCTCATAATAAAATTCCATTGTATCAAAGAAGTAACGAGCCAAGTCGAGAAAGGTGAGACTCTTTAGTGTTGCAAACTTCTCTAAACCTATGTTTTTTAGCAAGGTGTAAACATCATCTTTTAGACCCATTCTCTCAAGCATCTTGTCACTAAGGAAATGAGTAGGTCAATGGTTGATTGAAATTTGATGGTTGTAGTCATCAATTTCTTCTTGGGTAAAGACAACTCCCTCATAGTCTGTCGGCTCTTTTTCTTCTTGTAAAGGGACTTGCAACCTTAAAGAGCTCGGAGCTCCTTCCTCAACGTGTTGCTTCTTTGTTGCCTTTGAAACCTTTTCCCTTGGATGTTTTTTCAACCTTTCTTAGTGCTTCTTCCACAGCCTTTTCTTTTCCTTTTGAATTCCTTGAAGCCTTGTTAGCATGATCCTTAGTCTTAGGAGGCATTGTCCTACAAAACTCCAAAATAAAAAAAGTTCAAGACAATAATTTAATGAAAAATTGTTAAATGAAGCCAAGTCAATCAAAGCTCAATCAATTAAGATTCTTAGCAATCATTTAAACAATTTCTCAACCTCAACTAAGCATTAGATCAAGCAAGTCACAATCATTTTAAAGAAATTTCAATTAACGGAAAAAGTCAAAAAAGTCAGTTGGTCCTAAGTCAACAAAAAGTCAAACATTTTCCAATTGAACAAATTTTCAAAAGTAAGCAAGATTAAGCCAAATTCAACCATGAAGTACAATGATTCCTTGCTAATGACAAAAAAAGAAAGAGAATGAGACAAAATTAAATAATTTTACCCAAAATAAGTATTTCATATTTGTACAAATTCAAATATCGTGAACCCTAGATCTTCAAATTTTCAAAAATAGCAATGTAACTTGTGATTTTAAGTTTCAAACAAGTAACCCAATCATCTAACAAATCCTAAGGCAAACAATCCATAAACAACCTCAAATCACCAAAATTTAACATTGTAACAAAAGAGAAAATTTTGAGCTTTAATGAGAGATTCACATAACTTGGAATTGTAGATGCAACGGAAACGATGGGGAACTCAAAGTAAATGTACAAGAAACCAAAATAACTTGAAGAAATGGTTAGGATTTTAAATTGAAAATGTAAAGTGTGAATTTTTTGAGAGAAAATAAGTGAGAAAGAGAGAGAGTGTTTTCATGAGAGAGAGTGAAGACAATTAGTGTAAAAATACATTTAAATTTTTTTGAGTAAAAGTAGACCTACCTCGTACGGCCATCAACCTGTCCCGGTTGATCATTTGGTCGATGGTGAGCGGTCCGTGTATATCGATCGATCAAAGCTTCTCGACCATTTGGTCAAGATCCGTACGTCCAAGCCTAAGCAATCATGAATCCATCGGTCCCCTTCATCGACCAAACGGTCGAGCCTCACTTTATCCGTTTGTTTCCATCGAGCACATGCATCGACCATTTGGTTGAATGTTCTTTTTTCTCGGCTTTTCTGTGTTTTTGTGTTGAGCGGTCTCTCTTGACCGTTTGGTCAAGGGTTTGTTTCCTGCTTTGTCTTATTGATCTCGTGTCTTGACAAAATAGTTGATCATTATCCGTTCCAGCGTTTTCACATCGGCCATTTAAGTCGACCAAATGGTCGACTGTTTACCCAAAAATTCACTATTTTTGATCTTGAACTTCAAATCTTCAACCTTTTTTCCACTCTCTTGTTATCTACACCATCACCAACATCAAAACACACAAGAAACAAACAAGAACACACAAAACAAAATGAATTTTAAAACATTAAAACTATGTATAAGGATACCATAGAATTTCTTCCCAAGTTTGCTTGTTTTATGTCTCTAGCTCGACGTTGTTCACCGCTTTTTATGCGGTTTGAGGATCGGACAATGAATTATTCTCCACTATCGCGTCTTGAGAATTTGTTGTATCATCTTAATTCAAGAACTCAATGAGTCCTTTTTGTTGAACCCATCCTTAATCACTCTTTCAATCCTTGGAGTCCTTGTTCCGAACTCTCCATACCCAACCATTCCACTAAGATTGCTCAATCGTGCCTTGATAAAATATGAAAATCTCTTATCCACCTTCTCAAGCACAACCCTTTTTTTAACGAAATCAATATTTTATCCAACCATGCTCAAGAATGGCCTACCAAATATTAAGGGTATATCACAATTTTAATCCATTTCTAACACAGCAAAATCTGTTGGGACCAAACATTTGCCAATATTGATAGGATAATCGACTATCCTTCTACTGGAACCTTAGTAAAGGCGTCTCCAAAGGAGGCAGAAGTTGTATTCTCTTTCATATCAGCATTCCCTAGCTTCTTTACTATCTCAAGAGATAGCACATTCACACTCGCCCCAGAATCACATAGAGCATCATCAAAGCTTAACTTTTTGATGGTGCAAGGAATGGCAAAAGTTCCTTGATATTCTTCCTTATGCAGCACCTTCAGCTCTTCTGGTCTGGGATCTAGCTCTCCTCCATTTTTCAATAACACCTCTACCTTTTCTTGGTTTGCAAAGATCGCGTTTATGAACCTTAATTGTGCTGGAACGGCCTGTAAGTCATCAACATTTGACAAAGGGACACCAATCTTACTCATATCCTCGATAAACTTTGATAGCACACTGATTTTAGCCTTTGTAAGGAGTGTCCTTTGATGTGGTGGCACATAAGGAGGTGGTATAAGGTCTTCTGCCTTCTTTTTCTCAACTCCTTTGAGTGCACTCTCCATACCAATAGTTACTTTCTCTATACCAACCTTAGACTTGACTATCAAACTCTCTTTAATCGTACCTTGAACTTTTCTTAAAGTTCCTTCTAATGCTTTAGGTGCATTAGAGGATTCATCAACAATTTTATCCTTGCCTAATTAGTTAATGTCTTTAGTGACACTAGAAGTTTTCTCCTCAACTATGAGTTGTGGCTCAATTTTCTCTTTATCCCAGAGTTCTACCATTTTTTCCATTTCATCCCAAGTCAAGTACCTAGGCTCACTCTTTCTTTTATCCTCTTTTGCAGTACTCTCTGAAATACTAGCTTCTACCTTAAAATTATTGTCCTTCCTCACAACAACCTCATCGTTCTCTAACCCTTTGGCAGCTTTAATCTTTTTGTCTTTTTCCTTACACTTACAACCTATTCTTCAGGTTCCTTACCATTCCCAATAGCGAGCTTTGTGTTTTCATCTAATTCACCTTGATGCTCATAATTTGAAATGATGACATTACAAAATTCATTTGGGTTTTGCTCAAGTTTCCTAGGAAGCTTACCTACTGGTCTTTGACTTATAGATGCTATTTGAGAAACCTGATTATCAAGGCTTAAGTGAGAGTAAATTTCACCGAATTTAGCTTGAGACTCATTGTAGTGAGCATCAACTTTACTCTCAATCTTGTCCAATAATTCAATGGACTTTTGTTGTCATTTAACTTGTCCCTCAACAATTTGCTTCAACATGGCTCTCATGTCGAATTCTTCACTAATTTGAGGAAGTGGGTAGTTATCAAATCTTGGTGGCCATGAAGTTTGAGTTCTTTGTTGACTAGATGAAGCTTCACCTTGATAATGTCATTGATTGTTTTGAGCTTGGGGAGAGTTCCCATAAGGTCTTGGTTGAAACGTTCCCACGTGCAGTTTAGGTTTGCCATTCGGCCTCAAACCTCTTGCCACCAGTTGTGGGCATCACCTTCCAAGTAATGAACCGATATATCACACCTATACTTCTCCGGACAACGAATAGAGTTGAAGTTCCTCTCCAATCTACTACTCCACTCATCAGCCTCGATCGTCTTCGCTCCTCTAGCAAAGAACTTTGTGCCAAGTTTCGGCATATGATCCATCATTTTCAAGTATGATGGAGTGGCCAAGGCTTGAGAAGCCTCCTCGGTCATGTTCCATGCGGTTTCCGCATCCGCACGCGGTAGCACACTCTCCACGGGTACCTCACTCTGCCGTGGGGGTACAGCTTAGGCTTCACCCGGTAATCTCTCCAAGACTTGGGCTAACATAGTCAAAATTGGGTTCAACCCATACTGGTCTCCAGCCCCAGCATTCGCAATTGGGGCGGCGGTGTTGCGGGCACCTAATTCTTGCTCCGGTCAACACTTTGTTGACGTTCCACATTATTCCTCTCATCACGTTCAGTCCTACTAGTAGCATTACAGGAAGTCTCACCATTCCCCACATTTCCTCTCTTTCCATTCCAGGTACTAATCGTCTACAGTTACCATATTAACTAAGTTAATAACCTCTATTAATAGCTCGGTTCACAGAACACATATCACACGTACTGCAAGACCTTGGCGTGAGGAGGGTAGTATTGATCTTGAGGGTTTTCCACATTGCTGCTTTTATAGGAAAAGTTATTATTCATATAGTTTAGATTGAATGGACAATTTTGATAACTCCCTTGGTAGTTGTTTTGATTCCCCAAGTAGTTCACTTCTTCTTGCACTCTTTCACTACCATCATAAACCAATTCTTAATTTCCTTGTTGAACTCCTTCAACCTCTCCAATAAAGTTCACTAGTGTTTGACTTACAAGGAAGATCTTACTCAACTTATCAATATTGTCATTGAGCTCCTTATACCTTTGGTTCTCCAAATCTGAATCCCTCATATTCCTATCATAATCTCCCCCATAGCAAGCTTCACTTTGAGCAAGATCTCTATCAATTGTCTCCTTGAACCGCAGTCAAACTAGCAAAGCTTCCATAGCTAGCTGTATCTAAAGCTCTCCTATAATGCTCAAGTGCTCCTCTACATAAAATACCTAAGAGAATCTCCTTTGAAACCCCATGATGTGGACAACTCCTTGTATACTCTTTAAGTCTCTCCCATACTTCATAGAGATTCTCATTTCCTCCTTGCTTGAAACTAGAGATGTCGCTTATAAGCTTGGCCATCTTTTGCTTGGGGTTAAACTTCGTAACAAACTCTATCTTGACCATATCCCAAGTAGATATCAAATCCAAAGTAATGGTTCTCTCCCACTGTGAGGCTTTGTTGGCTAGAGAAAAGGAAAACAAAATCATCTTAATGGCATCTTCGTGTACACCATTCATCTTGATTTTCCTACAAATCCTTTCAAAGCGATCTAGATGATCCAATGGGTCTTCTAGAGGCAGCCCATTCTATGGTTTATTCAGAGCGATATTGATCACACTTAAATCAACCTCAAAGTTATTGGCAGTTATAACCGGAGTAGGAATACCATACTTAACCTCTCTAAGATTTGGCTCATCAAAAGCTCCAATTGGCCTAGCAGTAGGTTGTGCAAACCACGGAGGTCGGTTCTGAACACCAATCCCATTAACATCTCCTCTAGGAGGCTGCTCATCCTGCCCTCTTGGTTGGTTGTTGCCTTAGTTGTTCATACCTAGGTGTATCAAGTGATCTTCTCTTTCTTGAGCTCTTCACTCATTTGCAACTCTTCTATTCGCTCACTCAAGTGCAAGTAAACTACGAAGTTTCCTTAACAATTGCTCCTTGTCGACTCCTTAGTTGCATACACCTTCAAGAGAAACAAAAGACAAGAAACAAAAAACATTAGTAACCAAACATCCCTAGTATAATACAAATCAAAATCCTATTGGCTAATTGCACTAAGGTCCCCGGAAACGGCGCCAAATTGATGATTGTTTTCTTCTATTGTGGTTACAAGCAAGCAATTAAATTCAACAAGTACAAACAACTCATCATCAAAGTAATTGATGATCGACAAATTGATGCTATTTGCGGGGAAGAATCTTGAAATATCATGTGGAATTAAGGACAAAAGCTCGGGGCCAACACATATATAGTAAAAATTGAGAGAACTCGATCAAAACAATCCCGGATCATCAACATTGAATTTGAGTGAGGCATCAAATGAACAAGATCGTTTGGAAATAACTCGCAGAATCAAAACTATCATAAAAACCCTGTTAGCTCGAGGGATGGGAAGCACAAGTCAGCTTCAAAATCGCATGGACAAGCTAACACAAGTGGAAGCTTTGCTTCAAGGCATAAGAGACGAAATGCAACAGATGTCGCATATCTATCAAGAGCCTCCTATCTACAATCAACTGGATAGCGTGGTTGAGATTCATGAGCTTTGCAATATGATGGCAAAAACGAAACAAAACTATGCAAGCATGCATTCCGAATTACATCGTGCAGTTTCAATCGCGCCAGAAATCAAGTGCGTCATTGAGCAAACCCGCTAGGATACGCGACGTTGGAAAATCATGTTTCAATAGTACATAGGAAACACAGACCCCTTGCATGTCTAAAGTCTTTTCGCCTACCAGCAAATCATGCACACCCAAATGGAGAAGAATGCAACATATGATTCTGTCATTTTTACAAAAGATTCAATTAACGGATTAGAGCAGCTTGCAGAAGTATTCTAGAAGCATTACTCTATTTTTATTGAGAATAAAAAAACAATTGATAACCTCCTGAACCTAACACAACTAAAGTTTGAACTCTTGCGGGATTATATCTCCAGATTCAAAGAAATAAAGTCACAGAGTGTTAATGTGGCTAATGATATGGCTTTAGTTTCCTTAAAGACAAGTATATGGCAAGCATCAACTTTTAGTTAGGACTTAACAGTTAGGCCGCCGAACTCCCTAGATAACGCTTTACATCGGCCCGTGAACTTCATAAATTAGGAAGAAAGAAGAATGGATTTCGGGTGACGCTTCAGGAAAAAAGAAACTGCAAAAATATTACCAGTCACGAAAAAGTTAGTATTGTGAAACTACAAACCAAGGTCAACATTCATTTGCCATCAGAAGCTTTTTGCGAAACAGGAAGCAACTTGTAGATACCACGAAGTTTTGTGATTATCACTAGACACAAGTTCATACGCCAGAAAATGTAAAATGGTACAACGGCTCAAAGAACATGGAAAATGGCACGATGGAATGCGCAAGATATGGAAAATAGATCGAAAGAAAGAAAAAGAGAGTGGAGCTCGGCAGAGAAGGAGGAAACTGTAGACGCCAAAGAAGCGTACCAACCTCATGCAGCCAAAGTGCGCATTGAAGTTGTAATTGGAGGTTCGTGTCTTTATGGCGACTCGGTAAACATGATCAGAGAAGTTATCAGTACTCGAGTTCTACCTCCAACATAGAAGTTATCAGGGAACATACGATAATCTTCCGAGAGAGTGAAATAACACACATGATGCGTTAATTGTTAAATTAGATGTTACTAGAATCAAGTTATCCAGAATTTTGATTGACACGGAAAGTTTTGTCGATCTCCTCTTCTACAAAGCATTTAAGGAGTTTTGTGAACTAGTCGACAGCAAAACTCCTTATTGGCTTCTCGGGTGATACTGAAATGTTGTTAGGTATAATCCAATTACCAGTAGTAGCAGGTGGAGTTAGGAAGATTGCACATTTTGTGGTAGTGGATAAACTAGCTCCTTTCAATGCCATATTGGCAAAACCATGGCTATATGCAATGAATATGGTAACATTCACTTATCATCAGTGCATCAAGTTCCCAATCGCCAATGGAGAAGGAGTAATTCGTAGTAGCCAAGTTGCTTCGAGACGATGTTATCATGAAAATTTTAGCGAGTTCGGAGCGAGACATTATAGCAACTAAATGTTAAAGAGTGCCAAGCAAGAAAGATTGATGCAAACTATATCAACAAGAAACCTAGCGTATCTAAAGTGGATCAAGTTGTGCTAGACCCAAAATACCGATTGAGTAGTCAACATTGGCATCAATCTTGACGTGAAAATACGGAATGAACTAGATTCTTTCTTGAAAGAAAACATGAGTACATTCACTTGGTTAGCTAAAGAGATAGTAGTAATCAGTCTGTCGGTAACATCACACAAATTAAAGTTGATCCAACGTTTAAGCTAATCAAGAAAAAGAGATAAAATTTTGGTCCAGAGAAAGCCATGGCAGTTAGAGACAAGGTGTCGAAGTTGCTAAAAATTGGATCGATTAAAGAGGTGAAGTACCCAGATTGGCAAACCCGGTGGTGGTAAAAAAGAAAATTTGAAAGTGAAGAGTCTACATGGACTTTAAAAACTTAAATAAAGCATGTCCAAAAGACATTCATCCATTTCCACATATTGACATATTAGTATAAGCAACGGCCAGTCTCGAGCTTCTATCCTTTATAAGTGTGTACTTTAGTTATAATCAGATTTTGATGCATCTAGAAGATCAAGTGAAAACCTCGTTTATAATAAACCAAGGTACATACTGCTACAGAGTAAAGCTTTTTGGATTGAAGAATGCGGGAGCTACATATCAGCGACTTGTAAACTTGATGTTCATGGAGCAGCTTGGCGACACAGTGGAAGTCTATATTAATGACATGCTAGTCAAGTCAGCAAATGCTAAAGACCACGTTTATAGGTAACCACGTTGCTTCAAGAAACTGAATGACTACAAGATGCAGTTAGTCAAACCAGATGCACTTTCAGAGTTTATTCAAGTAAATTTCTAGGCTGCGTGGTCATAGAAAGAGGAATTGAAGCTAACCCTAAGCAGATAGACACTTTTATCAAATTGCAGCAGCCTCTCTCAAAGAAAGAGTACTAGCAGCTAACAGGACGAATAACAGCTTTAAACAGCTTTATTTTATGGTCAATTGATAAAAGCTTACAATTAAAAAAATTGTTAAATGACAACAAGAAGTATGTCCAGGATGAGAAATGTCAGCAATCCTTTGACAAACTCAAAAGGTACCCTTTAAGAGCCTCTGATTTTGGCTAATCCCATCAAAGGAAAAGAGTTGTACCTATACTTCGCGGTGCCATCTACATCGGTTAGCAGAGTACTTGTTCAATCTAATCTTCTCGGCGCTAGCCAATATATTATGTCAACATGTCATTCGTAGACGAATAAACAAGTTACCCTGTGATGGAGAAATTAGCTTTGGCCATTATATTGTCACCAAGAAAATTATGTCCTTAGTTCCTATCACACAGAATTGTGGTTATGACCAACAACCTTTAGGGGGTATACTGTACAGTCCTATCCAGTGGGGTCGGCTGGCAAAATGGACGATTGAGTTTAGTAAGTACAACATCGAATATCTAGTTCAAACCAGCACCAAATCCCAAGTCATACCTGACCTCATAGTAGAGGTAAATCACGACTTACGTAATGAAGGTGAAAAGGGACCATAAATAGTTCATGTTGATGGATCATCTTCTCGGCAAGGATCAAGATTTTGACTTTGTTTGATATCGCCTCACTAGAAGCTTGTTAAACACTCGTGTCGATTGGGGTATAAAGCATTCAATAATGAAGCTGAATATGAAGCACTACTAGCTGGACTCCAAATCAATGCGGGTCTAGGAATATAAATCCTCAAACCATACAATGACTTGCAGCTCGTCACAAGTCCAGTTCATGGTGAATACAAAGGAAAGATGAACGGATGAACGCATTCTTTAAACTCGTATGAGAAGCGGCTTCACAATTTGAAAACTTAGAACTCGAGTGCATCAAACAGGTAGATAATGTTATTGCAGACATGTTAGTAGCTTTAGCTTCAACATTGAGTGAGTTATTCCAGTTGAGTATCTAGAAAAATCCACTATCAAACTGTTGGCCTTTATTTTAGTCCTTGACCAAGACACAACATCTGACCAGTCCGTTTTAGAGCCTCGAATCACCTTAGAACCAGATTGGTGATGGCTTATTATCCTGTACATTTGGCATGGAACCTTCTCAGATGATAAGTGGGAAACTAGGAAATTGAAAATTCAAAATGCGCGCTTTTGTGTCATAAATGGCCGACTTTATAAATGCAGTGTTTCATAGCCATGTCTAATGTGAAAAACCAATAAAAAGCAGATCGTGTACTCGCATAAATCATTCTAGAGGACAAGCTTTAGCATCTAAAATAAAACTGCAAGGTTAGTATTGGCCAACGATGGTAAACGATTGTGAGGATTACTCTAAATGATGTCAAAAATGCTAAAGACATGCCCCCGTATTCATATGCGAAGCAAATAGATCCATGAGTTACTCATTTCATACCCATTTATGAGTTGAGAAATGGATATAGTAAGACCTCTTAAGGCATTTGGGAAACAAAAACTTTGATTGATTTTCATTACAATTAATTACTTCACTAAATGGGTTAAGGCTGAACCCTATCAATAGATTACACGAACCCAAGTGCAGGAGTTCCTTTGGAAGAACATCGTCTGTAGTTTGGGTTGCCAAGCAAAATCGTAACTGACAATGGAACGAATCTCGTATCCCAACTAGTTCAAAACTTTTACGAACACCTACAAATTTGCTCAACATCTTCAACACCTAGGTATCTGCAAAGGAATGGGCAGGCAAAAGTGACAAATAAGATAATTCCGAAAAATCTTAAGAAAAAGTCGAGCTCAAAAAAATCTATGTGGTTGGAAAGGTTACAATTGATGCTATGGGCATATCGAACAACTCCTCGGAGAACCACTATAGAAAGACCATTCCCGTTAGCATATGGAATGAAAGTTATGGTCCCCGTTGAAGCTGCCGTCCCAAGTTAACAAAAAAATGATGTATAATGTAGAGGACCTAAATAATGATATACTACAAGGCCATTTGAATGTAATCGATGAGTGAAGAGATCAAGCAATGATTAAAACTCAAAGTTATCAATAAATATCTGCTAGATTCTACAACGCAAAGATCAAGACGTGCAGATTCAAAGAGGGTGACTTAATATTAAGGAAAGTGTTCGAAAATACTAAGAAGCTGAACGCTGGTAAATTGGAATTTAGTTGGTAAGACCACTACCAGATTTCAAGTGTTATAAAGGATGGGGTCTATCGACTGCAAAATCTTGCAACCGATAAAATGAAGATAACACCTTGGAACATAATGAACTTAAAAAAATATTATGCATGATGTAATAAAAAAGAAGTACAAAAAAAGCTTAATCTCATTTGTTGGAGTACGTAGGCAGCTTGTATATAGACAAGTACAACCTCTTTTATAATAAAATCTCTTTTTCAGTTTTATCCCAAACAAAGTCAAGAATCGATAACTTTTGAAAAAAACAAGAAAGGGAAAAGCGAAATAGGATAAGCATTTGAAATATGACAGCTAAGGAAGAGGTATCTCAGTAGCCTAATCGTTGGAAGTGGGCCCAGTATCTTGATTCTTTTCAGCATCCACCCTTCAACCGAAGGTGTAATCTCTCCTCAACATGAGGAGCATGGCCAATTAAATAGCTTGAAGGGTCAACTGGAGGAGTCTCAACAGCAACCTTAGCATTTGGATAAAAATCAAGGAATGGGAGTTTGTCAATAATCAGTTCGGGCTCCTCCATGTATTTATACTTAGCCAAACGTAATTATTCTTGGAGAGAAGCGAGCTCGCCAACCAAATCAAATCCCCCTTCTTTGAACTCGTCAATAAAGTTGAAATTTGACTCCAAACTCGCGAATGTTGAGACTAAGCAGCCACTCCTTGTTCTTGCGTCTCCATTTTTCCTAAACAAAATCAAAGTCTTCGCGAAACAGGAATTAAGTGCCTTCATCTCTTCACCTTTGCATGAAGCAAAGCAGTGAGTTCCAAGGAATAAATCTTCTAAGCCATGATTCTCTTTTCCTCGGTAATGGCAGAAAGACAAGAAGGGAACTGATCCCTTTCCTAAGAACAATGTTTTTAACTTATCGTCAAACTGAAATCTCTCTCCGCAAAGCATCTCTTTCGATTTCTCATGACAAAAACGCAGTGTTTCAAAATTCTCTAACGATGATGCATTCAGAGCCTGTCTCTCCAAAGTAAAGATTAGGTTGTTCATCTTGGCACTGGACTAACGAATAAAAAATCTCAATTTAAAAAATAGTCTCTCCGTAAAAAGCAGATAAAAAATCAAGAAATGTTAACCCAAGTTGGAAGGGAGATCACACTTTTGTACATGTCACACTGCGACATCTAATCAGCTGGCACAAAGTTGACATCTTTGGAATAAAGAAGATAGAGAGTCTCAGAAGGATTACAAATTAAGTGTATCAATATTGTCAGGAAGGGAAGCTAACTTCTTCCCAAGGTCAAAGTTTGAGTCATTAGATTTGACTCGGCGGGCTTGTTTTAGCGGAGGATGAAGCAAACTATGAATGTGAGCCAAGGAAGATGAATTCAAAGATTCTCCACCCTTGTTCGTTAACCTAGAATTTGAAGCCTTGTCCTTTTTTCTCTTTAAACAACATTTTCCTCCTACGTTTTGTGATAGACATAGTTTTGGCCTTAGAACTCTGGAATGTCCTCGGCTTTCGAACAAACAAAGATGGGGCGCGATGCAAAGATTCAGAAACAGTAGACGGATTGTCTACAAAGAATATTATTGAATAAATAAGAAAATCAGGTATACCTCAAAAATACAAAATCAACTTAAGATAAACCTAAAAGAAGATGTGGAATCATGGCTTTAGAATCCAGGAAATAGTGAATCCGCTCTGCAGTAAAGGAATCCTAAAGAAAGTCGCCATCAAGAAGTAAGGTGAGGAAATCTTGAATTATGTCCATAAAAAGAAGAGACATACAAGCTGCAAAAAATGGGCACATTTGTGAAACAACCAAAAAGAGGATAGAATCTTTTGAATAAAAGAAAATAAGCAATTATCAACCAGTTTTTTCTCTCCAGTGATGGATGAACTCGAGATTAAATTCTCCAAACACAGCCAGAGTAAGCTTAAAAAAGAAAAACCTATGGGACCAGTTGGTATCTTTGTTTGGAATCCCTTTGTTAACCTTATAGTCATTGCGGTTTGAAAGATAAACGGTCCCATTACTATGATTACGTTTCATCATATAAAAAAACTAAGGAGTTCGTAAGCATTCCTGGGAACACTTAGGCCTATGCATAATAACCAGAACTAAAATACTGAATCGAACTGACCTAAAATATAAGGAAATAAACCGAACTGGAATCGGCTAACTAACCAAACAGTTTCAAAATTCAAGAACCAAATAGGTACAGAACCGAGAAACGAATGGTTACTGGAAAAAACCAAAACACAATTATATATTTTAAAATATATAATTTAATTATCTAAATATCCAAAATTATAACTATAAATCCAAATTTGTTAGTCTATTTGAACCAATATTATTCTAAAAACTAAAATATTCAATTTTTTCAATTAATTTATGGTTTTTCTATAATTTTTTTTAAAAAAAATTAGATAGAAGTATCCCAACCGAAACCAAACCAAATTCGAATAGGTACCTATTGGTTATTTTGAGTTCGAAACTGAAAAAAACGGAACAAAAACTAAACTAAACTGAATATTAATAAGTACCTATTTGTTACCATTTTTTCAGAATCGAATATAATCAAATCAAAGAACCGAATTCTCAGGGCTAGGAACTCCCACCTCGATGCCACAAATGAGCATCGCAAGTGAGATTCGCAGGAAAGAGTGACATATTTGAGAAAATGACAAGTTGAGAGAATAATGAAGAGAAAGAAGAGAGCTCGGAATTAGGATGCGAAGTGAGAAATCATGGAAGTACGTGGTGTAAGCACAACCCCAACATGCTGGAATGTTGTCTATGGTGTATATCTTAGTAGCAATTTTCATGATGAAGTCAGCCAGGAAATTAAAGTCCTCCCAAATTTGACCAAGCCTTTCCGAGACAAGTACTAAATCCTTCGTGAGCGAGTACGAACCATCGATTTTGCCACAAACTCGCGAGGGTCATCAGACACAATTAGAGAATCACGTTGGTAATCCTGGGAAGAGGAAAAACAATCCTCGAGTGGAGAAAGAGGACGAGTATTATATTTAGCAAGCATAAAATTTATAGAATTGAAAGAAGACCGAGAGATGAAACTCATAAAACAAAAATACGAAGCACGAAAAGTCAACATGAAAAGAAAAAGAAATATAAGTAGAAAGTGGAAAAAAAATTACCTCTGAAAAAAGTGAATTTGTCAAAAAAAAGAAAAAAAGAAGCAGAGAGTCTTAATATCGAAGTTGTGGGTAAGTGTAACTGTCTGAGCCGGTTACTCTTGAAAACATACAAAAAAGTAAAGGAAGATCAGCCGTTCAACAATTTTACATCAATGGTTGAGATTACTAGTCTTGTCAAACCAGTTAAATCAAATGCATCGAAACGTGGAGCTAATCTTTTTTGATACGTGAATAATGATAAACCAAAAATGAGGATCGATCTCCGTAACAAAAGAGAGAAACAAATGCGAAGTTCGTCAAGATGAATAAATATTAAGCCATGTAAACGAAAATAAGAGCAATCCGAAATTGTTGATGCTAAAACTCAACACTCGTTACAAAAGTGTGGGATTTCGAATCGAATTCTTTATTAGACGAAAACAGATTACAAACAAAGGCTAAGAAGTATCTTTTGCTCTAGGGCTTTTTTCTCTCTTTTTTGCTTGTTTCTATTCCTAAGGTTTGAACTCTTATTTATAGGCTTTTGTGCTACGGTCTTGGGGAAGATCCTCTCAAGATTCTCCGAGATTTCCTCCTCAATTTCGGGCGAGCTCCGCGGACATCGATTGCTCGCTAAGTCGGCTATGCTTTCTCGGCTTAGTCTGCTCGCTCCTCGGATGCTACGATGCTCGCCTTGCCACCTGCTCGGCACGGCCCACATTTTCTTGTTCTTTGTTATTGGGCCTTTTCAGACTTTTGGGCCTGGTACCAACAGAAATGAAAAGGGGACTAAACTGGAAAGAAAAATAAATAACATATAAATAAGCAAGCTTAATCTAAATAATATGGAAAAGATAAAATCCTAATGTGTGACAAAAAGAAATAAAAAGAAACTTCATTGCTAAAGAATAAAAAGTGAAAAAGCAGAAAGATATAATCTATAGCTACTAATCTTTAGATGAGTTCGGAGCAGAGATGAACTGTATGGAAAAGCCTTCTCTAACATCAGTGTCGACATCAGCATTGGAGTCCAAAAGTAAGCAAAGACAACCTGGACTAAGATCGAAGACATTATCACCATCATCTCTCAAAGCATCCATGGTCAGTCTAACCTGCTCGGGTGAAATAGCAAAGTCATCAAAAGAGCGATCTCTACCCCCTTATTTCATAGTTTGAATTTGGAAATTGCAATACGTCCTTAAACGGTCAAACTTATCTTGGCTTTAGTAAAATGATTCTTGAATCTTCTTCTTAGCTCCTTCGATTTCTTGCGAACAACGTGTGACACAGCTCTTTCTATGGATATTTTCCACTGTTTACGCTCGAGCTCAAGAGTCCTGACTATAAAATTTGATTTTCAACGTGTCAAAGCCAATTTCCTCCTAAGATCGTCCATTTTGGCCCAAAGATTACCAATCTTAGTGCCTCGAGTGATTATCCTGTCGTTTAAAATTTTGATAGAATCGGCTGAGTAATCAAAAATTCCATTACCAACATCAGGGGAAACACCGACTTGCGATCCAGATTTAAGATTTCCAATAGCCTTGTTCACTTATGCCATGAACTAAAAAAAATATGTATAATTAAAAAAGGTGAACAAAGATTAAAGGTGCGTAAAAGAAAAAAAAAACAAGATCTTATCACTCCAAAAGCTCCAGCAAGCATCCTTAGCAACCATGCTGTCAATTAGAGGAAGAAAACATCCTCGAGGAATGAAATAGTGTAGAAGCTCTAACATCATTTCAGGATCTTCAACAACCGGGTGATCTCTAGTGAAGAGAGCAGAGCGAATAATAAAAATAAGTACTAGAAAAGTAAACATAGCAAATAAATAAGGAGGAAAGGGAAGAGTATACCTTGGAAGCCGGCGAGTTACCGTTGAGATAGACAAAAAAAAAAGGCAAGAGAGTTTATAGGTCAGCTAACACCAAAAAAGTCAGAATCATGATGCAACATGATGATAATAAAGAAAGAAGAAATAAAAAAAATCGCGGGAAAATTGAAGTTGAAACATCTTATCAAATTTCTGCTATTAATTCAAAAAGATCGGGAGCAATTAGAGATACGCAACTTGACAAAGCCCAATACATTAAATGCTAAGTTGAGAAATGTAAATTTAAAAAGGTGTTAAGCTATGTACAATGGTGCAACGGTTCAACATCCTAACTTTTATATTTTAAGATTCACAGAACATTCTCTCTCTGATTTTTTTTGTCAACATTGGGTCACAACTGACCGGTTTATTAGCCAAGTTCTTACATAATTGATACACGCCTCAAGGTGCTTCTTTAAGGTTGTTGGGAATGAATCTCAACCAAAGGGAAACCAAAGTGCTTCCTT